>OV743447.1:9279068-9366411 GCA_928269145.1 Agriphila tristella | reverse complement strand
ACCTGATGTTCTTATTCAATGGCACGTTTTGAATCTCACTATTAAGGGTGCATGATAGGAAAACATGGTTTGCGCGGCCATATTTTTAAATAGCAAACATAAAGTTGTTGCCACAAAAAAAACATACTTACGACAAGCTAAGTTTATCTAGTAGCTACAAGTAATAAACCTCACAGACGATTGTTAAAAAAATCAGAATATCAAAAGCGCTTGTCGCGGGTCATATTTTCGGCGTAAATAATAGCGGAAACGTATTGAATTCTACATCAAAATACACTGTAAGTGTAACGTACTGTGTAGTTGCTCCAATAACTTTTTTCCAAGAAAGATAATGATGAAAAATCTCATATAAGTAGTCAGTTGTATATAATCACGGCCATTTGGTGGCACACTCGTGCAAGGCACATGAAAAATTATATATTCTAGTCTAGACAATTTTATTCACACCAATCATTTAGTTCCAGTTCCAAACTAAGCAAAGCTTGTACTGTGGTTACTAAATAACGGGTAAAAATATAGAAATATTTAACAAGAATTTAAAAATCTGTGACTAACTACTATACGTATCACAAAATTATGTATTCGAACCAGGATTCGAACCCAGGATCTTTGTATCAATCAAACTTCACTACTTTTACAAAACATAAGTATAGCACTCTTTGCGCAGCATTTGCGTCATTCTACGCCAAATTCTACTTGATTTTTTATAACATCACAAGGAAACGCCATTATTTTTGACTTTAAAAATTATCGTTGTGGAATGACCAAATGATAATAATTTGGCAAAATCTACGAGTACCCTATAAACATGTAAAATCTATGGGTACTTATCAGCGTTCGTCGGTCAACTAGAAACTGATTCACTATTTCATGCTTCATTCCACTATTCAGATCTTTTCAAAACACCCAAGATTGATGACTCAGATTCATAATTGGTCACTCGACTTGATTTTCAACATCGAGTCTCCAACGTGGCAGATTCTACAGCAAGCATTTTGATATTCCTGAAACATAAAAATACGTAGGCGTAGTATATGTAATCCAACTAGGTTAGATCTCACTTCTGATGTGGGAGAAAATAAAAGAAGAGATGGCAGTTTAAAGTATTTATTCATTTATTTGAATATCGTGCTTATGAATGTCGTTATTTATTTGTGATTATATCTCAATGTCTTAGATTTATTAGCTTTTATGTCGATATCACATTTAATATCAAATTATATATTGTAATTTTATCACACTATTATTACTGTCATGAAAGGAGTAATACTTAACTACATTACCGGACAATTCAGAGCACCAGCAGTATAACGTGTCACAGTCGAACAACGAATAAGGCTTGTCAATAGGCGTGCAACGCCTTTTATAGTGCGACACAAACAAGTTTCACTCACAGATAGCGCAGTGGGGAGTGGCGCGAAAAGTTGCGTAGTTTGAACTAGTCAAATTGTGTTCTTTTAATTTATATCTTATTGATTTTAAATAATAAGAATATCGCATTCTCCCACATATAATCTTAAAATTTTGACTTCCGGCCAATTTTATTTGCGATAATCTTCTGGTCCCCGCTCAGCACAACTTTTCCGACCGTGTGCCATGCATTTCATTGTGATGTCATATGACGTAGGCAATACTGTCGCGGGCTCACGAACTAAAGGCTCCAAAGTTACCTCGTTTGTATGAAAATCGACTGGTGTTTCTTATTATCTGTCCTTTGTATACAAAGTGAATTGAATTGAATTGAATTGACAACGTGTAACAGTATAAAGGACACAATCATAATAATACGGTAGATAGGGACCATCAAACTGAACTACTTTTCTATGGGACCAACTCTGAAATCGCGAAAAAAATCCCTTCGGACTGTAGGTTTCACTACATGGTTCCATCAGTGGGTCCAATGGGATTTCCAAATCCTCGTGTCCCCACTGCTAAATGTCAACTGTTTCATACATTTTGATATTTTTTAATCGTTATTAATTTTTGTATGAAAAAGCAAATTTTTTTTCGCGTTTTCAGAGTTGGTCCCATAGTAAAAGTTGTTCAGTTTGATGGCCCCTATCTACCGTATTAATGTGCCCTTTCTTTAGTTACACTTGTATATCAAAACATTTAGATATGTGTGATCTGACTAAAACTGATGATTTGAGTAAATGAATTATTACTACCTACAATGTGACCTGAATTTACAAGTTTTGTGTTAAAATTTGTATAATCCTGTATTTTAACCGACTTAAAAAAGGAGGTTCTTAGTTCGTTGGAATCTTTTTTTAGGTATGTTACTCGATTATTGTTGAAATTAACGTAATATTTATTATTTGTATAGGAAGCAACTTTTGCAATGGAAAAACTTTGCGAAAAAAAGGCACTTTATGATGTACATAAAATGAGATCCGATATACAAGATTATACATATTTCTAGTATATTATTTATTAGGATTTTACATATTTTGCCAAACACCTTAAATGTATTAATTAAAATTATAATAAGCATTACTATTGTGATATTTCTGATTGCAATAAATTAAATAATGTCGCATAAAATTAATTGGTCCTTTTAAGAGTAGGTAGGCCACATACAGACGGGATTCCGTTTCGGAATTCCGCACATACGTAATTCCGAACGCAGCCAATCCATACAAATCTATGGACCTACCACACACATGCGGGATTTTTCTTCATACATTATCAAAATTCCGTTCGGAATTCCAAATTGGGATTCCGTATGTATGTATGTGGCCGGGTTTATAGTGTTTTCATCGAGAGTTGGGTAAATATTATGATTATGAAAAAGAATAGCGACTGTCGCTTAATTACCGCAATTTGTATGACGATCGTGGTTTATAGTCGTGCGCACTGAGTTTTGTGGTAAGAGGCACGCCAGTTGTTGTCAAGCGCAGGGCCGCCTTTTGTTGTATGGAATGGAAATAATAAGCGGGTCGCAATTTGCACTGAGTTGAGCGTTTTCGCATTTTGCAGCTCAGATACGCTGTCTCACTCACACTTCTGATTTTTGTAAAGATAATGAATGATTATTTTTGGTAAATGTTTTCAATGCATCGGCAATAGAATAGTATTGTAAACCTACATTGTTTTTTATTGAAAATGTATATTTTAATGTAGAAAAGTTCGAGTTTTTTTTAAGGTTATTTCACCATGCAAATCCATAATATTTCTATAAATAAATATACTTACGGGAAATATACGTTCGTGATAGTATTTTATTGAGGACGTAGACATAGAAAAATGTTCGCTGTGCTCAAGAAGACCAACAAAGCGTGGAAAAGAGAAGCTAACATCATACGGACATGGTCTATGTAAAAAAGAGACAAAGGATCAAGTGACATGTGAAACATTTTTTTACAGTAAGGGCCCCTAGCGACCCGCCTAGCAAATGACCAATCACAGTTTGTTTAAAATATTAGTTAATCTTAATTAGAATTAAAAATAAAGGTATCGTGAAGCCCTGGTCTGGTGTCTTGAGCTCTAAGTAATTGTGATGTGACGAAAAGAAACAATCCAAGTAATCACACTTTTCACAGGTAAATAAGATATTGCCACACATTTCTCTAAAACGAAATTTCGCTACATTTATTCGTTTATCGACAAAGAAAACAGTATGGAATTTAGTTTATTAATTTCCTTTGCCATATTATAGTTATATTTTATGAATCTAAGTCATACTTTACGTATCTCATATAAAATGTATGCATTCGTTTTCGGATCACCTGTTTATTGACATTGTTGTTCTTTGACATTCTATTTCTATGATTGAGGATGTATTGAAAACATTCACTAAAAATAAATCAAGTCATTATCTTTAAAAAAAGTTCGATAGTGTGAGTGAGACCTATCTGGGGTGCGTTCCGTGGCTTCGCACGAGTGCGCTCGAGCGCACTCCGGTGCGCGCTCTAACCGTTCCGTGGTTCGGTGAAATTTTACCCTGACAGCTGTCAGAGCGTAGTTTCACCCGTTCAGTGGCTTGGAGCGTTGCAACCAAACAACCATAAAAATAGATGGTTGAAAAAACGCTCTGACGTTTATGCTAAAGAGCGCTCCACATTCGCGGCGTGAACACCCGTGAAAGGCGTGAAGCGCGAATGTGGATGGTTTTCGCGCCCGTACACGGGCTTCGCGCCTGTTCACGCCTTGTTCCCCGTTCGGTGTCGGTATTTGCGCCCGCTTCAAAGGATTCGCGGTGCGCGAACCTCCCGTGAACGCAAGCGCATCCACACTCGTGCGTGAAAACAGTACCGTGCCTTGAGGTTTTTATTTATTTGCGGAGTACGGTGCGTCAAAATGACCGTCATTTGGACGAACGAGCAGGAACTTGTGATGATTGAGTGTTATCATGCCGAAACCATTTTATGGGATGCTAAAAAACAAAGATAGCAGTGCATAACTCGGCGTCCATTCTCGACGAGCGCGCGAACTAAACTGTGAACGATAGCGAGTGTGGAGGGTCATGCTTTTCACGCCGACTTCGCGGCAAAATTACGTCGTGAATTTACGCCGTGAATCACGCAGGAATCTGGAGCCTGCTTAACAAAATATGTCATTGTCATTTTGACATTATTTTGTATTTTGATGTTTTTGTGTCGTAAGTTTTAAAATATTCATGGTTTCTACTCAAAAAACAAATTTTAACTTGATTTAGTTTAAAGGAAAGTTTAAATTATCCGTATTCAAGGTGGAAACGAAAACTTTGTACCTAAAGAGGTTATAAAAACAACTCGATCGTTCCGTCGCTTGGTTGCAACCCAAACGGGTTAAATTTCAACCAAACAACTACACCCAAAGCGACGGAACGCAACCCTGAGCTTCAAAATGCGAGAACACCCAGAAAACACTGTTAAGGATTGTAGTTGCAATTCTGATGTGTTACGAATATCAACGATAAAATATATTTTTTCAACTACACCCATGCTTTAAATCCTCTATAAAAGGTTCTGAAACAGATTATTGCCCGCATTAAAAAAACAGTGTCATTTAAAAAACCATAATTCGAACGCGTCAAGGTTGGTCGCGCCCGCGAGTTACCTACTTCATATAATTCAGCACAACATTATAACACTCGTTTGGATGCTATTATGACGGGGGCGGGCGCGTGCGCGACCAGCCACTCGCTCGGATATTATGGTTACTGTGACACTGGTTGTCTGTAACTGGTTGGGAAATTTCTAATAAAAAGTTCCCATCGAGTAACAGGTGTGACTCGCTGGGAATTTTTCACTGTTTGACTAGTTTTATAGAACGAAAACCTTTTATAGAGGATTCATATCATGGGTGTAGTGTAGATAAAGTCTTGTATGCAACTGTACATAATTAGATAAGTTCCTATTATAACACTCATGTGATAAACCCACATTCGCGTTTTAATACCCCCATTATACTACAGTTGCATAAACTATTATGCTTGGACGTTAAGACTATTGTGATAAGGTTGAAATCAATTCTAATAAACTTAATGATACATTATGCTTTAGCAAGTTTCTATCTTTTTGTCTGTAGGTAATATTATATTATCGTATTTGGATATTCTGTATAATATTGATATTAGCATAGTGAATAATTTTAAAGAGTTGAATGTATTGCAAATGATTATGAATTTAACTTATATAGATATATTTTCTATATAAAATAAACTATTTGAATTGTCTTTAGTGTTTCTTCATTTATTTGTCCTGAATAAAAAAATAATTAAAGGTGTCTTGAAAATAGATACTAATTATGCTAATTCAAGTCAGTAAATGGACATTTCGAACTGTCAGATAATATACGAGAAAAAAAAATCGACAATTTTTTAAGGATGGTAACACACCTCACATCAATGGTAAATAAAAATAATATAATTTTCAACACACTTACTTGTAAAGTGAGCCCTAATACATCGCTTTTAGGGCCTCTAGCTAGAATTACAATGGCGCAAGTGCAAAAAATCGTGAAACTGACTTAAGTACATCAAACACCTAAAAAAACATTAAACTAACGTATGCAATATTGACTCTCTTAAAATTCTCGTAAATACAGCTAGATTGCAGTAGTGTCAAAGTCGAAATTGTGTGGAATTAAAAGACAACAACGCTTCATTGGTGAGTTACTCCCGGTCCAGGTGAACATATCAAAAGGGATGTATTTAATAGCACTTTAAATTTGATGAAAACAGCTATAAAATTGTATATTAGCACTTTAAAATAATGATAGACCTATAATTTAATATTATCACTACAAAAATAATGGTTTGCACTATAACAATTTTGTCAGCACTTTAAAATAATAATAGATCTATAATTAATATTATCACTACAAAAATAATGGTTTGCACTATAACTGTGTCCCAACTCCTTTCTCTCACTCATTTAATTTCCTGTCAAACCATGTCAGACTAATGAGATGGCAAGATGATAACAACTTGTGGCATAATGCATACCACGCCATCAGGTATCATTCAATCATTCTGGCGTTGTTGTTGGTCGCAATGGAACCTAACCTCCGGAGGTTAGGTTCCTCCTCTCCTCAGATCCTCTCTCGCTGCGCCCGCTCGTCGTCGCACCTAGTCGTCTGTTTAAGTACTAAAGTTATAAAATTAATTTATAAGGTGCAAAGTATTAATTTTAAAGCTAAACAATTAAATTGTAAAGTGCAAAGTATTAATTTTAAAGCTTAGCATATTTCTAGTGGAAACCATTATTTTTATAGTTCATTCAATAAATTTTGAAGCTAAACATTCTAAAGTGTGTTACATTATTTTTAAAGTGCAGTATCTATATATGTATTCCCCATATCAAAAGTCCCCCCTATGCTAGGGTGCTAGGGGGAGGGGGGGGGGGGTTGGGTAGTTGAAGGTCCCATTTTTTGGTTTTTCACATGTTGTTTGCATTACATTGAATTTACGATTAAGTTTGTTAGAAAAAATCAAAAAGTTAAGATTTTATTTTAATTAGTTGGGACCTTAATGATTCAATTACTAGTGAAGGGACTTACTAATGCCTAGCTAGTAGCGGGAAGCGTAGTTAAAACCAGCGACAAAGTTTAAGTATTTTATTTACAAGCAAGTGCAAAAGCGGAATGCATACAATGATCACCTTACATCGACTTTTATACAGAAAAAAATATTAATAATAATTAAGGTTCACGCTTGACACTTTTGGCGGGGCACCGCCCCAATAGAGAACAATAGATGCGCGTGCGTCCATCTTGCCGAGGGGCGGGGCCAAGCACCCGTCCCTGCTGCGCGCGCCGCTGCTATTGGCTGCGCAGGCGTCCATGTTTATAAAGGGGGACGGCTCCACGCGCGACGTCACTGGTCACGCCACCGGTGCGTCATAGATCATACGATCCTGTGCTGCGTTTAGTCGTGTGTTTTGTGCTAGTGGAACTGGCAAGTCCGCTACACTACTCCCCCGCCCAGACCGTAACTACGGGCGATAGTAGTCGGGAAATCTGACTTTTCTACCACTCTTGGTTTGTTTAATGGGCGTTTCGGCTTCAGGTTTTTCAGACTTTTCAGGCTCCCGGCTTGGCAAAGGCTCATCGACGGTAATGTAGGCCGGTTTCAGTCTATCTATGCTGACTCGTTGCGTCTTCCCTTGTACATCGATGTCAAAGGTCTTTGGATCGCGACGTAGCACCTTGTATGGACCTGAATATGGCGCCTGGAGCGGTTTATGCAGGGGACCCTGTCGGATAAATACATGTGAGGTTAGCATAAGGTCTTTAGGTACATAAAATGGCTGATTGGAACCTCTGTGCCACGATGGTTGCTGTGGTCGCAATTTATTGACATGGTTGCGAATTCTACTCGCAAAACTGATCAAAACATGTCATCTAAGTTTGTAGGTGCCGACGAAAAGAACTGTCCAGGTAACCTTAGTGGTTCACCGTAGACCATGTCCGCAGCTGATGCTTGGATGTCGTCTTTGAAAGCGCTACGTATTCCTAGAAGAACCCAAGGTAACGCTTCCACCCAGTTACAGGTAGCATGGCATGCAATTGCGGCTTTGAGCTGACGATGTAGTCTTTCTATCATACCATTAGCTGCTGGGTGATATGATGTTGTCGTGTGATGAACGGCACCGATGAGTGAAACCAGCTCTTTGAAGGTGTGCGACTCGAACTGCCGCCCGCGGTCCGTAGTGATGTGCTCCGGACAGCCGAACCGTGAGATCCAACCGTCCGACAGGGCGGCGACGCAGCTCTCGGCGGTGATGTCGTGTAGTGGATAGACTTCTGGCCACCGAGTGTAGCGGTCTATGACAGTAAGGCAGTACCTGTATCCTGAACATAAGGATAAGGGTCCGATCAAATCGCAGTTGATGTGCCGAAAACGTGCGGAAGGTGACTTGAATGCTTGCAGCGGTGCTCGGGTGTGTCTTGTAACTTTGCTTTTCTGACATTCTTGACATTCTTTTGCCCACTGTCGACAGTCTTTTCGGATACCTGGCCAGATGTATCGTTGAGCAACCATTTTTGCAGAGGTCTTAGCGCCAGGGTGACTTAAGCTGTGGACAGAGAGGAATACCTGTTTGCGAAAAGGAGGGGTTATATATGGCCGAGGGCTCCCTCTAGACACATCGCAGTAAATTTGAAGGTCCGGCTCTGCATCCAATCTCCTTTTCTCTAAACGAAGTGAAGTGTCACCACTTTTGAGCAGGTCCTGCAGCTCGCTGTCGGTCTCTTGTGCTTTAGCCAGGGACTGGTAATCTAAGGGCATAGAAATTGTGTTAACGCGGGAAAGAGCATCTGCGACAATGTTGTCCTTACCAGCCACGTATCTGATGTCTGTGGTAAACTGACTGATAAAATCGAGATAGCGAAACTGGCGTGGTGAACTATTCTCTCGGTGACTAGCAAAGGCAAATGTGAGCGGTTTGTGGTCCGTGATGACAGAAAATGTTCGAGCTTCCACCATAAATCTGAAATATCTAATGGCGTCATACACGGCCAGGAGTTCCCTATCGTAGGGGCTGTATTTCCTCTGTGCTGGACTTAGCTTCCTGGAAAAGAACGCTAGCGGTTGCCATTCGTTGCCTTTATATTGTTGCAGTACGGCTCCTATTGCTGTGTCCGAAGCGTCGGTCTGGATGGATAGTTCAGCTTGCGAATCTGGATGGACCAGCAGTGTAGCCTCTGAAAGTTGTTTTTTGCAAAGATTGAAGGATTCTAATAAATTAGGCGTCATCTCTATAGCTTGCGATCCTTTCGTCTTAGGCCCCGAGAGAAGTTGGTTAAGTGGTGCTTGAACTGCTGCTGCCTTAGGGATGAAGCGGCGGTAGAAATTAATCATACCTAAGAACCTCCTCAATTCTTTTATGGTCTTTGGTACCGGAAAGTTTTGTATAGCTTCCACCTTCGATTCCAGCGGTCGCACTCCTGCTGCCGACACGTTGTAGCCTAAGAATTTAACCTCTGGTTGGCCAAATACACACTTACTTGTGTTTATCAGTACACCGTATTCTGCAAGTCTTTGGAACAGCTGTCTGAGATGTTGCTGATGAAGGGCACTGTTGTCGCTGAAAACCAAAATATCGTCCAAATACCCGTAACGAAGTCCAAGCCACGCAGCACTTCGTCCATGAACCGCTGAAAAGTCTGTGCGGCGTTACGAAGACCGAACGTCATGTACGGGAATTCGTAAAGCCCAAAAGGTGTTGTGATAGCGGTTTTGGGGATATCGTCCTTGAATACTGGGATCTGGTTATATGCTTTTACCAGGTCAACCGTGGAGAAAACTGTACTACCTGACAGCTGGCACGTAAAGTCCTGTAAATGCCTGATGGGGTATCTGTCTGGGACTGTACGAGCATTCAGAGCCCTGTAGTCTCCGCAGGGTCGCCAACCATCAGTCTTCTTCTTCACCAGATGTAATGGTGATGACCATGGGCTGTCAGACATTCTTGCTGTACCATCCTGTAACATTTCCTCAAATTCTTGCTAAGCAATTTCCATTCTTCCAGGGTCCAAACGGCGAGGTCGGCTAGAAACCGGAGGCCCATCGGTGGTGCGAATGTGGTGCTGAGTAGAATGTTTGGTAACGAGAGGCTTACCAGCAGGACGAGTGACTTCTGGAAATTCCCGTAGCAGTCGGTGATATAGCGTGTCTTCAAGGGTAGTACGAACAGAAGAAATTGATTCTGTAGAACTCTGTTTGGGTACCGGTACAGTGAGAGCGGTGACCCCATCGACGTGGCGCTGTTGGCGGCAGTCAACTAGCAGGTTGTAGTAACCTAAAAAGTCGACGCCTATGATGGGTTTCGATACGTCTGCTACGATGAAGCGCCACGTGAAAGCACGTCGCAGCCCTAGATCCAGCGTCAAAGGTATGAATGATGGTTCCATTCGCTGCAAATAATTCGTACCCTGTTTTGTTCCTAGGTCCCCGAACAGCGGATCTTGGAAAGACGCACAGGTCTGAACCCGTGTCAATGAGGTATTGCACCTTAGACTTGCGATCCGTGATGAACAGGCGGCCTGAAATTGTAAGGCAGTCGTTTGGCGCCACTAATGGCTGCCCTGGAAGTTTCCCGCCTTCTTGTAACTGCACGGTTGTACGCACTTGTGTGCCCGCTCGCCGAATCGATAATGGTACCAGCAGTAGGGATGATTCTCTGGTCGCGAACGGGAACGGGAATGTGAACGTGAATAGCTCCGAGATCCAGGCACGTATCCAGACTTTTAATTCGGGGGGGGACAACTGCATCCTACAAACCGGAGAGTGCCTCGCCCGCTAAATTTGAATTTCGTCCTGTACTGTGTGTTCTGGATTTCGGGGGGGGATAAATCCCAACTATCCCCCCCCTTGGATACGTGCCTGCCGAGATCGCCTCCTTGAAAATCTAGACTGTGATCGTGATTGTCGACGCAAATCCATGCTTAATATCTCCATTCGCTTGCTCAGCTCGGAAACTGTTTGGTTGAGGCTGTCAAAAGCAGTACCTAGTACTCCGGTGGTTGAAGGCGCGAGTGGTTTAGCTACTTGCCCATGAACTTGCCCAGCGACTTGCCCGGCGACTTGACCGGAAACTAGTCCAGCTACTTGACCGCTTACTTGCATGGTTACTGGAACGATTTCGTTTATACGGTCTGCTAACTCTGCCATATCTTCCAGGCTCATCTTCGCCTGCTGCGCTGCTATGCATGTCTGAAGGTGCATTGGTAGTCGACTTGCCCAAATACTACGAATGAAGTCGTTTGAAACTGAAGGTCCGGCCAGGTGCTGTAGATGCCGTAAGAATTGTGTGGGTTTTCTGTCGCCCAGCTCTTCGTGCATTAAGAGTTGTTTTATCTTACGCTCTTGAGATGCGGAAAGCCTCCGTACTAACTCGGTTTTCAGCTTGTCGTACTTGAAGGTTGCAGGTGGAGTCACGACCAAGTCTCTTACTTCCGCCATATGCTGTGGTTCTAGTTGCGCCAGGACGTAGTAAAACTTCGTGGAGTCTTCACGAATGCCGGATAAAGTGAACTGACCTTCGAGCTGTGCGAACCATAATTCTGGGTCATCTGGGTTGAAGACGGGCACCTTTACTGCCACTCGGTAAGATTCTCCGGCGACAGGAGCACTAGCAGTCCCAGCAGCGTCATCTGATGCAGCAGGATCCGTGTTAGGCATTCTAGGTTTAGGCCTTCTTAACTTACTCCGAAAGTCGGTGGTCACCAGTGAAGGGACTTACTAATGCCTAGCTAGTAGCGGGAAGCGTAGTTAAAACCAGCGACAAAGTTTTAGTATTTTATTTACAAGCAAGTGCAAAAGCGGAATGCATACAATGATCACCTTACATCGACTTTTATACAGAAAAAAATATTAATAATAATTAAGGTTCACGCTTGACACTTTTGGCGGGGCACCGCCCCAATAGAGAACAATAGATGCGCGTGCGTCCATCTTGCCGAGGGGCGGGGCCAAGCACCCGTCCCTGCTGCACGCGCCGCTGCTATTTGCTGCGCAGGCGTCCATGTTTATAAAGGGGGACGGCTCCACGCGCGACGTCACTGGTCACGCCACCGGTGCGTCATAGATCATACGATCCCGTGCTGCGTTTAGTCGTGTGTTTTGTGCTAGTGGAACTGGCAAGTCCGCTACACTAGTGACCATTAAAGGCTCCGTTTTAGGGTTCCGTACCCAAAGGGTAAAAACAGGACCCTATTACTAAGACTCCGCTGTCCGTCTGTCTGTCTGTCACCAAGCTGTATCTCATGAACCGTATAGCTAGACAGTTGAAATTTTCACAGATAATGTATTTCTGTTGCCGCTATAACAACAAATACTAAAAACAGAATAAAAATATTTAAGGGGGCTCCCATACAACAAACGTGATTTTTGCCGTTTTTTTGGTACGGAACCCTTCGTGCGTGAGTTCGACTCGCACATGGCCGGTTTTTTTATATTAGGGGAGGTCAGCTCAATGCGGCCATAGGAGGCAAAGCGGCCATGCCTCATTTCTCGGCAACTTATTAAGATAGTACAATGTTTTATGTTCTGATATGCAGCAAACCTACCGCCCCGCCCCGAGCAGCCATTTGGTAGTGGTCGGAACCAGCACGTGGCCGCGGCAACATGCGAAAGGTTTTTGTTCATTTTGTTAAGAAAATCCAGGGTAAAGTCAATCTGTTTTGATCAAAACTCTATAAAACTCAATGTTTTTATTTTACGTCTATTATTGCTTATCTATTTGGCTTTATTTGTGTAACATTGGTTCCGATATGAGACAAATGTAATGAGCACAGTTAATTTTTAAAACAAAACGGTGGAAAAGGCAAAGCGGTCTGGGCAAAGTGGCCAAGTGCTTTGCCTAGCTATTGAATATTTTAATTTAAGTAGAAGAACTGTTGGTAGATAAGTATGACAAAATTGTTGCGTACCTATAACATAACTAAAATTATTATTATAATAATAATTAAAAATAAATCTAAGAAGTATTCGAAGATTCTAAGACTGTTAATAATAAATGTCTCATTTGAAACTTAAGAACATTTTTTTTTTCATTAGTAGAGTTTTATTTAATTTATTTTTGGTCTTCTTGTTTTTTTAAGCACGATGTTTTTCAATTTTAAATGAATTTCTTGTAATCTTTTGGAATGACCACTTTGCCCTTACCCCCATGGCCGCTTTAGGCGCTCACTTGGGAAAAGCGGTTTTTTGACAAGTTTTCGTAATTTACAAATTAAAAGAAACTATTAAAGTTTTCACGGAATGCAATTACACGTTATAAAAGTTTAATAAATTCCCTATCTATTGGTATAAAATACTTTTCCAAATTCTGTTTTTTAACGGCATTTTTTAAAGTCAAAGTTAAGGTGGCCGCGCTGAGCTGACCTCCCCTATCCCCGATTCTAGGCCACACACTGTATATCTCGAAAACTATGCATTCCAGCGACATGAGTCGTTTTCGTTGACTGGGCTATTTGGAATCAATGAGAAGTACCTAAAATAACAAAATTTTGTTTTGGTTCAGCTGAATCAATATTTATAGACTCGAATATCTGCTAAATTGCGTCATTCATGAAATGATAGTTACGAGTTACACGTGGATTTGCTTATATTGATATCCTTTATTTTAATTAAAGAACTATAAAATTGCTTACTTTACCTTCAATCTAAAGAAACCAAACTTAGATTGCGCTTACTTACCTATTGACAGGTGTTTACTAGGTAGGTACACAATTAAAGAATATCTGGAAATTAAATGTTATCTAATTTGACCTAACTAATATTATTATTATTGTAATTATTTGACACAGTATCAGGAATTAAAATATCTATAAAATTTATTAATTAATCCTATATAATATTGTAAATCGATAATAAAGGTACTAAAAAAATATTAAGATACAGCTGTCCCTACAGATAAGTGCGTGATTCTGAATTCCTATGTTATGTATCAACCCTGTCACCGCATTTATATGAAATAAACAACTTTGATCTTCGGAACGTTCGATCAGTTGCCCAAAATATCCGATCCCAAATATCCGACCCGAAATCTTAGTTTCCGAAAACATCAATTTCCTAAAACATATTTTTTTATCGGTTTCTAACATCCGTTTCCTAAATTAGACTTACTTTTGCGGGACTATGTATTACATTGTTTATTCTTATGGTATTACTATTATAAGTTTACTGAATGCTTTGTTTGCATGCCTTCACCAAGGCTGAGGCATTAGAGTATATATTCTGTGCCGGGAGGTAGCGGCAATGATGAAGTGAACGCGTAGGCGTAGTAACTATTTTAGTTTTTTATTAGTCTTGTTTTTTTTGGTTTCATTATCTGATAATGCGTTTCACAACAATACTTTTTTAAAACATGACATACAGACAAACAATCGATTTAAGGATACCTATTCAAATTATCAGAAAACAATTGATATTAGAAATGTATGTTTGACGTCAGAACTATAAATAACAGTGGTAAAGGCTGAATAAACATCAATATTATTCAAATGGCGTTAAGTAAATACCAGGTGGGTATAAAAAGGTATTTGGGAGTAACTTACAGCATTCTGTTTCGGGAACTCAAAATCATTCAAGATGAAATTTACTCTGATTCTTTTCTTCATCGCAGCTCTGGTGAGTATATTTTTGATCTATCAACATTTATTTGCTTCTAAAAGATACATCATCCAAAAATGTGTTATGGTGCCTCTAATCAGGGTTGGCATGATTAAATCACTTTGATTTAAATCACGATTTAAATCAAGTGATTTTTTGAATAAAAATCATTGTTTAAATCAAATTGCTCTTTTTCTCTCTTATATTTATATAAAAAACTAAAAATCTTAATTTTGAATAATTGATAGACACACAAATGTATGTTAAAATTAACTTTGTGTTAGAATTACTGCACAATATTGTTTTTTCTTAAAAAAAACTGCCAAATAATTTGTCCTTATATCTTCCACCAGATATTTTTAACTATTTTATTAATCTTTACTTGTGTTTCTTCGAAATTAAAATAATGTCAAATAAATAAAACATAAGCGTGTTGTGGTTTTACGCACTATTTTAAGTAGATTTTAAAGGCTCAAGCAAGAAATCGAAAAAATCTGATTTTTTTCGTTTTTTTGCAATAAATCAGTGATTTTTGATTTTTTGCAAAAAATCATGATTTTTTCCAACCCTGCCTCTAATACACTGGATTAGACTGCATTAGAACTGCCAGCCAGTAGCAAAATTGTAGTTCGGATGTAGTCTTGTGCGGTTGACATAATTACATCAAAACTGCAAGCTGACTGCGCAGTCCACAGCAGTTGGCGTGGATTTCTAACCGCATTAAAACCGTGCAGTTAACCTGCAGCCAGAGTGCAGCAGTGGGTATAACTGCACGCCGTCTGCATGATGCAACGAACTAATACGAATTCCAAATCGTGTATGAAATAGCAAGATTCGTATCTTGCTATACGCATTTCGTATGCGTCTTACGATTTCATACACGATTTGGAATTCTAATGATTCAAAAATAGGGCCCCAGATTTTGAGCGGTAACAGGCTAACTGCACGGTTTTAATGCTAATTAAAAATTGTTGTGTTAACGTTAGTACTATTATACAGGGTCTCCCAAAACTTTGCCACATGGAGGGAGAGTACCTTAAATATTGAAGATAGAAAATTTTACTGAAAGAAGAATTCATTTTATTTTAAAAATTAATGCGAACTACATTCAATGATTTTTTTTAAATATTGCATTATTTCCTATAATTTCTTGGTCTACCTATTGTTTAAGATGCTGTGCTACTTAAAAAAAATCCTATTAAGTAACCCTTTCGATCGGTATCGTAAAAATAAAAGATTGTTTTTTTTTTCTAATTTGGTGGGTTCGATTCCTGGTTAAGGCCATGTTAAGGCATGCGATTTTTCGAAAATCTTTGAATACAGTTCCAATTATTTCAAAAATCAAAATGAAGTGTTCTTTCAGTAAAATTTCCTATCTTCAATATTTAAGGTACTTTCCCTCCGTGTGGCAAAGTTTTGGGACACCCGGTATATTCTGTGCCCGGTATTATAGCTCCGGAACACAACAATTTTAAATTGTTGTTATGGCGTCAGACTTATGTAAGGTGGTGGTAGCTAGCCAGGCGGCGATATTAGAAATGCCTGTGGGGTACAGACACTACCTGCTCTGTACCGCTCTGGGTTTTTCTAAAAAATAATGTCGAAAAAGCCTGTGTTTCAGAGCATCGCTTGCTCTGTAGCGCGCGGGGTTTTTCGACTAAAAATTAAATAATGTCACCCTAAAAAGCCTGTGGAACACAGACAATTCAGAAAATTACAGTTGTGGTTAAAGTATTCCTTCTATATGTTTAGGTAATGTATGTAATGTAGAATATTAAAATAGTGATTTCTAGTTATACTAGCGATATTTTTTTTAACAAAGTGGTATCATTTTTAACCGACTTCAAAAAAAGGAGGAGGTTCTCAAGTCGACGGTATTTTTTTTTTTATTATTTTTTTTTTTTATGTATGTTTTAACATAGCTTCGTCAGTTGTTACCCGATTTGTACAATTCTTTTTTTATCTCAAAGAACATAGTTCGTGTGTGGTCCCATAAAATTTTTTCAGAGATCTGGCTAGTAGTTTTCTCATAATCCTGAAAAATATCAATTATTTAGCTTGCCATCGCCCGAGTTTTTATAGAATTTCGGACATAACATCTTTGTTTATGAACCGATTTAGATGATTCTTTTTTTATTTGAAAGGGTATACTTCAAGAGTGGTCACAATTTAATTTCATCGTTATTGAACTTCGAACTTCGAAGATACACAAGGGAACTCCTCAAAGTCAAATAGTATATGTAAAGTGATTTAGGTTTTGGTAAGTTTATGGCAATCCAAAACAAACCAAATCATGGTTTGCGATGCAACGTTCTGGACTAGACTTGGACTACGAAGACACAACGGAACTCCTCAAAAACAAACAGCGTAAATTTGGAAATTGAGTTCTGGGCATTTTACCATTGAAAATGTTATAATATAAAGTTAAAAAATATTTACACGCTGCGCTTACATACCTACCACTAAAAAGTTGAAAATAAAAAAGCTTTTTAAAAAAAAGAAAAACCGCCTTCAAAAAACCTGAAAACAAAAACAGCTTAAAAATTAAATACCTCTAAAAAGCAAGAAATAATATTCGAATCATTCGTTACACATATCAATATTAATAAAACAAGTCTAATGAAGTCGGGTGGGGCTTTTAGAAAAAAATGAAGTTGTCCTCCAGCCCCACCCGACTTCAATAGACTTGTTTTATTAATATTGATATGTGTAACGAATGATTCGAATATTATTTCTTGCTTTTTAGAGGTATTTAATTTTTAAGCTGTTTTTGTTTTCAGGTTTTTTGAAGGCGGTTTTTCTTTTTTTTAGTTTATCCTACTAGTAATATTAATTTATTGTAAATCTTAAAATGTTTTTTCTCTCAAACCCATAAAAAAAGCTTTTTAAAAAAAGAAAAACCTCCTTCAAAAACCTTAAAAATAGAGCTATATAAAAAGCAAGAAATAATGTTCAAATCAATTAATTACAACACGTCTATTGAAGTCGGGTGGAGCTGGAAGTAATTTTTTTACTTATTGTTTTGTTTATATTCTAAAAGTCCCACCCGACTTCAATAGACGTGTTGTAATTAATCGATTTGAACATTATTTCTTGCTTATTATAGAGCTCTGTTTTTAAGGTTTTTGAAGGAGGTTTTTCTTTTTTTTAAAAGCTTTTTTATTTTAAACTTTTTTGTGGTAGGTATGTAAGCGATGATTTTTTAAATAAAACGTTTTAATGTTTCACATTTTTCAATGGTATAGGTACCGTACCCCGAGTAACTCAATTTCCACAGGAGTTCCGTTGGGCCTTCGCAGTTCAACTCTAGTCCAGAACGTTCTTGACAATAGATAGGTACCTACTTAACTTGTTTTTGATTGTAATAAACCTCCCAATATTTCAATCATTATTCAGTTCCTACTTGATTTTGAGGAGTTCCCTCGTGTATCTTCAAAATCCAAAGTCCAATACCAATGAAATTAATATAATATCATCCTTAAGGTGTCTTCTTTTAAACAAAAAAAAAATCATCTAAATCGGTTCATAAACAAAAAAGGAATGGTTGAAAATCCGTCTGAATTCATATAAAATGGTAAAGAAAACGACAGTATTTTCAAGATTATTTGAAAACTACTGAACCGATTTCAAAATTTCAAAAAATGGGACCAACTTGAAATAAACCCTAATGTTATAGCGTTTAAATCATTTCAATCGGCTCAGCCGTCTTCGAGTAATCGGTGTACATACATATAAAAAAAAAGAAATATACGCGACGAATAGATAACCTCCTCCTTTTCAAATTTTTGAAGTCGGTTAAAAATGGCAGGCTATGCTAAATGGGATGGATTGGGATGAAAGGCACACATATAGTTTTTTTAACCTGGATTAAAATATAGCAGACTTTAGTTCCTAAGAACGTTTCTTGGATAATTAATAAATAATACCTAGTTACGTTTTATAGTATCACTAATCTGACATAATATAAATGTGATACTAAATGTGTTTTTCATTTCGATTTATTCTTTTTTCATCGATATTTTTGTTATAAATAAAGAATATTACAAAAAAGACAAAAATACATACAGGCACCGTAGCACCTACTCTAGCGCCGCCAATACATTTATTTTTATTACTCGTAAACCAGGTAAATATTAAAAAAAAGCTAAGATCGTGGCCTCCTAAATGGTCTATATATATTTTTTTTAAATAACTCTTCAACAGTTTTCATACTTTTAGTAAGTTTTGAAATCCGTTCTTGCCAAAATTAGCCACTTTGAGCTAAAATGGATTTTTAAAATTACAAAAAGAATTGAAACTGTTGAAGAGTTATTCGAAAAATATATGAGACAATTTAAGAGGGCATGATTTTAGCTTTTTTAAATTTTGACTTAGTTAACGAGTAATAAAAATAAATGTATTGGTGGCGCTAGTAGTGGGTAGTAGGGCGCCTTAAGAAACAAAAAACACATTTATATCAGTGATTATAATTTTCTTGTTAACAGAAATAGCCAGCAAGATTCTTTATTTCCTATATTACAAAAGTACTCTTTGATGTGGGTATACAAGACAGTACGTTAAGTTAAACAGTTGAACTATAAAACAGCTTTGATTACGTACGGCATAAAGGCGGTCAAGTACCTTTTAGTCTAATTCTGATGTGCTGTTGACTGTAGGTATTATCAAACGAAATAAAAAAAATGAAATAACGTTCGGCTGTTAGTTATCACGCTCGGAATTTGCGAAAAACTAACAAAATACTTTTCTTTTATAAAAATAACTATTTTTGTAAAACTCTCAATTAAAATTACTTATGTTAGGGTATTTTCATTTCCTTTCCCTTGATGAAAAAGGATGAAAAGTTAGATTGTGCTATGCCGTTTTTGAGAAATTTTGCAAATTACGATAAAAACAGCTGTTCTTTGGGGATTTTTTTCTAAAAGGACCTACCAAAAATAAATTTCATCCCATATTTTTTTAACGAGTTAAAAGTTCTTTTGATAAGATAGATTTGATATTTTAGTTTAAATATCCAAGTTTCACGACACTTAGTCCCTTACGCGTCTGTATAGCTCAGGGTATTTATATTTAGAAAATCACTGTGGATCACAGCGCAAGGTGTCTGTGTTCTACAGGCTTTTTATGGTGATATTATTAAATTTTAAGTTGAAAAACCCCGCGCGATACAGAGCAAGCGGTGCTCTGAAACACACAGGCTTTTTTCGGCATTATTAATTAGAAAAACCCAGAGCGGTACAGAGCAGGCAGTGTCTGTACCCCACAGGCATTTCTAATATCGCAGCCAGGCGGACTTGAAATAAGTCCTACCATCAACCAAACCGAGTACAAATTGTAACCCCCCCTGGTAATCGAACCCGGGACCCGCTGCGTCTTACACGGGCGGGCGAAGCCTAGACCACAGAGGCGGTTAATTATTAATGTTTTATGTTTTATTTTACAGCTGGCATTAGCCGTGTGCAGTCCAATAGCTAACCCTGAACCAATAGCTAACCCTGAATCAATAGCTAACCCTGAACCAATAGCTAATCCTAAACCATCTGCTGGTGAGTTTACAATAAAATTTTGTTTGTCAATTATTTGTATTAACGGCTTGATGTCTTTTTTTATTGACATTGATGTCAATTTAAAATTGAATTTATACAAATTTAATGTGAATTTCAGGTTCTTGGGGCGGCCTTTAACAGCTCGTACACTAGGTAACTACTTTAGTTTGTCTACAGCGTGAAATTTTAATCATTTGGTTCCCGCCGATGATTACAAGCAACTTTTACTATAGGGGCCAACTCTCCTCCTCGCAAAAAAAATCAGATATTCCATACCAAAGTGCAGTACCTACCTACTCGACCTAAACATGGATGGAACTGTATGGTATAGCAGATTTTTTTTTGCGAGCAGGAGAGTTGGCCCCATAGTAAAAGTTGCTTGTAATCATGAGTGGAACCACCCCACTGCGGGAACCAAATGATTAAAATTTCAGCGTGTATATTAAAATAACGTTTTAAGCACAGGGTAAAACACGTCTATCAAAGTCGGGTGGGGCTGGAGGACCTCTTTTTTGTCCTATATAAAAGCCCAACCCGACTTCATTAGACGTGTGTTTATCTCGTATCTAATGATTTAAATATTATTTCTTGCTTTTTAGAGACAATTTTGAAGCGGTTTTTGTTTAAAGCTTTTTAACCGACTTCAACAAAAGGAGAAGGTTCTCAATTCGATTGTAAATGTATTTTTTATCGTTGTTCGCGCGTATCTTTGACATTTATGAACCGATTTTGATGAATATTTTTTTGTTCGATTGAGTTTGCTTGCGAGATGGTCAAATTTAATTTTTTTTCAAAACGGTCGAGTAGTTTTCAAGTAATCCTGAAAATACTATGATTTTGCATCAATTACCTTGACGACTTTCTTACTTATGAACCGAATTAGATGATTTTTTTTGTAATAAGAATACTTTAGTGTAGTCTTTTTAACCGACTTCAAAAAAGGAGTTTGACCCGTATGTATGTATGTTTCTCCGTGTATGCAAAATCTCATCATGATCGATCGAGTAGTTTTAAGACGTAAAGGCGTAACATACAAACAAACGGACTTCCGCATACTCCTTAATTATTAGGTACTATGGGCAACAGCGTCGCTTAACCAAAATTGGTATGCGCGCGTATCGCCCCTGCACGAACTAAACGTATACCGGGTGTCCCAAAACTTTGCCACATGGAGGGAAAGTACCTTAAATATTGAAGATAGGAAATTTTACTGAAAGAAGACTTCATTTTATTTTAAAAATTAATGCGATCTGCATTCGACGACATTTTTTTCAATATAAATTGATAAAATTCGTAATCATTAAAATTTAAATGTAAAATTTCATGGTCTTCCTTTTGTTTAAGATGCTGTGTTACTTAACAAAAAATAATCCTAACGAGTAACCCTTTCGATCGGTATCGTAAAAATAAAAGATTGTTTTTTTTTCTAATTTGGTAGGTTCGATTCCTGGTTAAGGCATGCGATTTTTCGAAAATCTTTGAATACAGTTCCAATTATTTCTAAAATCAAAATGAACTCTTCTTTCAATAAAATTTCCTATCTTCAATATTTAAGGTACTTTCCCTCCGTGTGGCAAAGTTTTGGGTCACCCGGTATAGTGACGGCGCGGCGTGCGAGCGATTTTAACCTTAGGAGTGGTCAAGCGACGCTGTTGCCCGTGTTACCTATATATTTTGATTATTTTAATTTGTAACTCGTTTCTAATCATTTATCTAAACTGTTTGTTTCAGATAACGCTTTCACTACAAGCCAACTATTTCTTCCAATAAAATGAAATGTCACCACTTAACAGTCAATCAAAACTATGTAATTATTTGATATGAGTAAAGTCCTTTGCGTAAAATTCAATAAATTTATATGGTAATCTTCTGAAGATCTGTGTTTATTTTTTTCATTAATCCTTAAATATCACAGAATATATAAAGCTAGGGACAAACTGAGCCCACGTACGCAACGTATGCAACGCATTGTTAAATCTAAACGTTAGAATTTGTATGCCTAGAAACACACTTGTCTACGCAATGCTGTCACACGCGTCACATGCAATTCGATGTTTTAAACGACTCAGTATCGATATTTTAGCATGATTATTAACTAATAATCATGCATTACTAATTGGGATACAATGCACTGCAACCCCCACCGTTTTAAATACTTAAGTAATTACACTTTTAGAAACCTATGTTCTTATTACCTATACTTTTACCTTGTCTTGCTTTTGTAACTAAACATCAATTATTTAAGTTTATTTCTTATTTCAACAATAAATACTGTCACCTCATAAAGCTAAGGTTATCTGCGGGTGGGGCCTAGTAACCTGTAGCTCAGATTCCTCTGGAACCTATTTCGGGGACTAGTCTCGTCCTTTAAGTTATAAAACTTTATCCTAAGCCACTTATTGTAACAAGAGAAAATAAATGCTTTTTATTATTATTATTATATTATTTATTAACATGAATTACAGATAAAAAAATTATCGATATTTTTATCGTCGAAAACACCTTGCATCCCTACCTGTCGCATCACCCGCGTCATAAGGCGTGTTAACACGCACGCTGATGCATCGTTCGTTATAATAATAATACATTAATTTAGGGGAATATATAAATGCACTTTAAAAATTATGTAACACACTTTATAATGTTTAGCTTCAAAGTTTATTGAATCAACTATAAAAATAATGGTTTCCACTATAAATATGCTAAGCTTTAAAATTAATACTTTGCACTGTACATTTTAATTGCTTAGCTTAAAAATTAATACTTTGCACCATACAAATTAATTTTATAACTTTAGTACTGGTAAACAGACGACTAGGTGCGACGACGAGCGGGCGCAACGAGAGAGGAGCTGAGAAGGAGGTTAGGTTAGGTTCCATTGCTACCACCAACAACGCCAGAACCGACCTGATGGCGTGTAATGCATTATGCCACAAGTTTTTAAATCATCTTGCTTTCTCATTTTAACAGTGGTCAGTCTGACATGGTTTGACAGAAATTAAATGGTTTCGAAATTGGGACACAATTATAGTGCAAACCATTATTATTGTAGTGATAATATTAATTATATATCTATTATTATTTTAAGTGCTGACAAAATTGTTTTACAGCCCTTTAAATATTGATCAGATCAGTTGGGAGGCCTCCATTAATCACGTGATGTTTTTTTGGCCAATTTATAACCCCCCCTCCCCCTTGGTGATACATGGTGAGGTTTTACGTTAACCCCCCCTCCCCTCCTCTAAATCACGTGTATTTTTTTGGTACAAAAGAATCTCAATATTTTTCAGTGCAAATGTGTCGCGGTGGGCGGGGTTATCGTCCTGGTAACGGTGAGTCAACAGTCAGACGCCGTTTTCGGTTAAAAATCACGCATTCAACGAAAAAAAAAGTACACGTGATATCTCACTACACCCCCCGTCCCCCTTGTGATACTTCGTGATTTTTTCAACTACCCCCCCCCCCCCCCCTTTCGAGGCTCACGTGATTAATGGACGACCCCTTGGGTGTGTATAGCGATCTGTATCTCCTCCATTCACTCCCTGGATAGCCATCATCAGATCACAGCTAGGTCAATCCTTGGCGAAGAACCAAGTAGTCCGTGAGCCCGCGACAGCATTGCCTACGTCATATGACATCACGATGAAATGCGTGGCACACGGTCGGAAAAGTTGTGCTGAGCGAGGATCAGAAGATTATCGCAAATTAAATTGGCCGGAAGCTTGAGAAAATCTTCCACTTCCGGTCAAAACTTTAAGATTATATTTACGTCATGTGACATCAGTAAGAGACCCGTGTCATCATTTAGTTTTCAATCGTAGAGAGAGTAAACATAAGTCTGTCAGTTCTGAAATGACCGGAATACCTTAAACTATTTTTTTTTGTTTTTTAGTCATTTCAGAACTGACAGATTTATGTTTAATCTCTCTACTATTGAAAACTAAATGATGACACGAGTCTCTTACTGATGTCACATGACGTAAATATAATCTTAAAATTTTGAGTTCCGGCCAATTTTATTTGCGATAATCTTCTGATCCCCGCTCAGCACAACTTTTCCGACCGTGTGCCATGCATTTAATTGTGATGTCATATGACGTAGGCAATACTGTCGCGGGCTCACGAACTAAAGGCTCCAAGTTACCTCGTTTGTATGAAAATCGACTGGTGTTTCTTATTATCTGTCCTCTGTATACAAAGTGAATTGAATTGAATTGAATTGACAACGTGTAACAGTATAAAGGACACAATCATAATAATACGGTAGATAGGGACCATCAAACTGAACTACTTTTCTATGGGACCAACTCTGAAATCACGAAAAAAATCCCTTCGGACTGTAGGTTTCACTGCATGGTTCCATCAGTGGGTCCAATGGGATTTCCAAATCCTCGTGTCCCCACTGCTAAATGTCAACTGTTTTATACATTTTGATATTTTTTAATCGTTATTAATTTTTGTATGAAATAGCTATTTTTTTTCGCGTTTTCAGAGTTGGTCCCATAGTAAAAGTTGTTCAGTTTGATGGCCCCTATCTACCGTATTAATGTGCCCTTTCTTTAGTTACACTTGTATATCAAAACATTTAGATATGTGTGATCTGACTAAAACTGATGATTTGAGTATAATGAATTATTACTACCTACAATGTGATCTGAATTTACAAGTTTTGTGTTAAAATTTGTATAATCCTGTATTTTAACCGACTTAAAAAAGGAGGTTCTTAGTTCGTTGGAATCTTTTTTTAGGTATGTTACTCGATTATTGTTGAAATTAACGTAATATTTATTATTTGTATAGGAAGCAACTTTTGCAATGGAAAAACTTTGCGAAAAAAAGGCACTTTATGATGTACATAAAATGAGATCCGATATACAAGATTATACATATTTCTAGTATATTATTTATTAGGATTTTACATATTTTGCCAAACACCTTAAATGTATTAATTAAAATTATAATAAGCATTACTATTGTGATATTTCTGATTGCAATAAATTAAATAATGTCGCATAAAATTAATTGGTCCTTTTAAGAGTAGGTAGGCCACATACAGACGGGATTCCGTTTCGGAATTCCGCACATACGTAATTCCGAACGCAGCCAATCCATACAAATCTATGGACCTACCACACACATGCGGGATTTTTCTTCATACATTATCAAAATTCCGTTCGGTTTTCCAAATTGGGATTCCGTATGTATGTATGTGGCCGGGTTTATAGTGTTTTCATCGAGAGTTGGGTAAATATTATGATTATGAAAAAGAATAGCGACTGTCGCTTAATTACCGCAATTTGTATGACGATCGTGGTTTATAGTCGTGCGCACTGAGTTTTGTGGTAAGAGGCACGCCAGTTGTTGTCAAGCGCAGGGCCGCCTTTTGTTGTATGGAATGGAAATAATAAGCGGGTCGCAATTTGCACTGAGTTGAGCGTTTTCGCATTTTGCAGCTCAGATACGTTGTCTCACTCACACTTCTGATTTTTGTAAAGATAATGAATGATTATTTTTGGTAAATGTTTTCAATGCATCGGCAATAGAATAGTTTTGTAAACCTACATTGTTTTTTATTGAAAATGTATATTTTAATGTAGAAAAGTTCGAAATTTTTTTAAGGTTATTTCACCATGCAAATCCATAATATTTCTATAAATAAATATACTTACGGGAAATATACGTTCGTGATAGTATTCTATTGAGGACGTAGACATAGAAAAATGTTCGCTGTGCTCAAGAAGACCAACAAAGCGTGGAAAAGAGAAGCTAACATCATACGGACATGGTCTATGTAAAAAAGAGACAAAGGATCAAGTGACATGTGAAACATTTTTTTACAGTAAGAGCCCCTAGCGACCCGCCTAGCATATGACCAATCACAGTTTGTTTAAAATATTAGTTAATCTTAATTAGAATTAAAAATAAAGGTATCGTGAAGCCCTGGTCAGGTGTCTTGAGCTCTAAGTAATTGTGATGTGACGAAAAGAAACAATCCAAGTAATCACAAGTTTTCACAGGTAAATAAGATATTGCCACACATTTCTCTAAAACGAAATTTCGCTACATTTATTCGTTTATCGACAAAGAAAACAGTATGGAACATAGTTTATTAATTTCCGTTGCCATATTATAGTTATATTTTATGAATCTAAGTCATACTTTACGTATCTCATATAAAATGTATGCATTCGTTTTCGGATCACCTGTTTATTGACATTGTTGTTCTTTGACATTCTATTTCTATGATTGAGGATGTATTGAAAACATTCACTAAAAATAAATCAAGTCATTATCTTTAAAAAAAGTTCGATAGTGTGAGTGAGACCTATCTGGGGTGCGTTCCGTGGCTTCGCACGAGTGCGCTCGAGCGCACTCCGGTGCGCGCTCTAACCGTTCCGTGGTTCGGTGAAATTTTACCCTGACAGCTGTCAGAGCGTAGTTTCACCCGTTCAGTGGCTTGGAGCGTTGCAACCAAACAACCATAAAAATAGATGGTTGAAAAAACGCTCTGACGTTTATGCTAAAGAGCGCTCCACATTCGCGGCGTGAACACCCGTGAAAGGCGTGAAGCGCGAATGTGGATGGTTTTCGCGCCCGTTCACGGGCTTCGCGCCTGTTCACGCCTTGTTCCCCGTTCGGTGTCGGTATTTGCGCCCGCTTCAAAGGATTCGCGGTGCGCGAACCTCCCGTGAACGCAAGCGCATCCACACTCGTGCGTGAAAACAGTATCATCAGTATCAGTTATCATGCCGAAACCATTTTATGGGATGCTAAAAAACAAAGATAGCAGTGCATAACTCGGCGTCCATTCTCGACGAGCGCGCGAACTAAACTGTGAACGATAGCGAGTGTGGAGGGTCATGCTTTTCACGCCGACTTCGCGGCAAAATTACGTCGTGAATTCACGCCGTGAATCACGCAGGAATCTGGAGCCTGCTTAACAAAATATGTCATTGTCATTTTGACATTATTTTGTATTTTGATGTTTTTGTGTCGTAAGTTTTAAAATATTCATGGTTTCTACTCAAAAAACAAATTTTAACTTGATTTAGTTTAAAGGAAAGTTTAAATTATCCGTATTCCAAGTGGAAACGAAAACTTTGTACCTAAAGAGGTTATAAAAACAACTCGATCGTTCCGTCGCTTGGTTGCAACCCAAACGGGTTAAATTTCAACCAAACAACTACACCCAAAGCGACGGAACGCAACCCTGAGCTTCAAAATGCGAGAACACCCAGAAAACCCTGTTAAGGATTGTAGTTGCAATTCTGATGTGTTACGAATATCAACGATAAAATATATTTTTTCAACTACACCCATGCTTTAAATCCTCTATAAAAGGTTCTGAAACAGATTATTGCCCGCATTAAAAAAACAGTGTCATTTAAAAAACCATAATTCGAACGCGTCAAGGTTGGTCGCGCCCGCGAGTTATACTTCATATAATTCAGCACAACATTATAACACTCGTTTGGATGCTATTATGACGGGGGCGGGCGCGTGCGCGACCAGCCACTCGCTCGGATATTATGGTTACTGTGACACTGGTTGTCTGTAACTGGTTGGGAAATTTCTAATAAAAAGTTCCCATCGAGTAACAGGTGTGACTCGCTGGGAATATTTCACTGTTTGACTCGTTTTATAGAACGAAAACCTTTTATAGAGGATTCATATCATGGGTGTAGTGTAGATAAAGTCTTGTATGCAACTGTACATAATTAGATAAGTTCCTATTATAACACTCATGTGATAAACCCACATTCGCGTTTTAATACCCCCATTATACTACAGTTGCATAAACTATTATGCTTGGACGTTAAGACTATTGTGATAAGGTTGAAATCAATTCTAATAAACTTAATGATACATTATGCTTTAGCAAGTTTCTATCTTTTTGTCTGTAATATTATATTATCGTATTTGGATATTCTGTATAATATTGATATTAGCATAGTGAATAATTTTAAAGAGTTGAATGTATTGCAAATGATTATGAATTTAACTTATATAGATATATTTTCTATATAAAATAAACTATTTGAATTGTCTTTAGTGTTTCTTCATTTATTTGTCCTGAATAAAAAAATAATTAAAGGTGTCTTGAAAATAGATACTAATTATGCTAATTCAAGTCAGTAAATGGACATTTCGAACTGTCAGATAATATACGAGAAAAAAAAATCGACAATTTTTTAAGGATGGTAACACACCTCACATCAATGGTAAATAAAAATAATATAATTTTCAACACACTTACTTGTAAAGTGAGCCCTAATACATCGCTTTTAGGGCCTCTAGCTAGAATTACAATGGCGCAAGTGCAAAAAATCGTGAAACTGACTTAAGTACATCAAACACCTAAAAAAACATTAAACTAACGTATGCAATATTGACTCTCTTAAAATTCTCGTAAATACAGCTAGATTGCAGTAGTGTCAAAGTCGAAATTGTGTGGAATTAAAAGACAACAACGCTTCATTGGTGAGTTACTCCCGGTCCAGGTGAACATATCAAAAGGGATGTATTTAATAGCACTTTAAATTTGATGAAAACAGCTATAAAATTGTATATCAGCACTTTAAAATAATGATAGACCTATAATTTAATATTATCACTACAAAAATAATGGTTTGCACTATAACAATTTTGTCAGCACTTTAAAATAATAATAGATCTATAATTAATATTATCACTACAAAAATAATGGTTTGCACTATAACTGTGTCCCAACTCCTTTCTCTTACTCATTTAATTTCCTGTCAAACCATGTCAGACTAATGAGATGGCAAGATGATAACAACTTGTGGCATAATGCATACCACGCCATCAGGTATCATTCAATCATTCTGGCGTTGTTGTTGGTCGCAATGGAACCTAACCTCCGGAGGTTAGGTTCCTCCTCTCCTCAGATCCTCTCTCGCTGCGCCCGCTCGTCGTCGCACCTAGTCGTCTGTTTAAGTACTAAAGTTATAAAATTAATTTATAAGGTGCAAAGTATTAATTTTAAAGCTAAACAATTAAATTGTAAAGTGCAAAGTATTAATTTTAAAGCTTAGCATATTTCTAGTGGAAACCATTATTTTTATAGTTCATTCAATAAATTTTGAAGCTAAACATTCTAAAGTGTGTTACATTATTTTTAAAGTGCAGTATCTATATATGTATTCCCCATATCAAAAGTCCCCCCTATGCTAGGGTGCTAGGGGGAGGGGGGGGGGGGGGTTGGGTAGTTGAAGGTCCCATTTTTTGGTTTTTCGCATGTTGTTTGCATTACATTGAATTTACGATTAAGTTTGTTAGAAAAAATCAAAAAGTTAAGAAATTATTTTAATTAGTTGGGACCTTAATGATTCAATTACTAGTGAAGGGACTTACTAATGCCTAGCTAGTAGCGGGAAGCGTAGTTAAAACCAGCGACAAAGTTTTAGTATTTTATTTACAAGCAAGTGCAAAAGCGGAATGCATAGGTACAATGATCACCTTACATCGACTTTTATACAGAAAAAAATATTAATAATAATTAAGGTTCACGCTTGACGACGGGGACGGCTCCACGCGCGACGTCACTGGTCACGCCACCGGTGCGTCATAGATCATACGATCCCGTGCTGCGTTTAGTCGTGTGTTTTGTGCTAGTGGAACTGGCAAGTCCGCTACACTAGTGACCTATAAAGGCTCCGTTTTAGGGTTCCGTACCCAAAGGGTAAAAACAGGACCCTATTACTAAGACTCCGCTGTCCGTCTGTCTGTCTGTCACCAAGCTGTATCTCATGAACCGTGATAGCTAGACAGTTGAAATTTTCACAGATAATGTATTTCTGTTGCCGCTATAACAACAAATACTAAAAACAGAATAAAAATATTTAAGGGGGCTCCCATACAACAAACGTGATTTTTGCCGTTTTTTTGGTACGGAACCCTTCGTGCGTGAGTTCGACTCGCAAATGGCCGGTTTTTTAATATTATCCCCGATTCTAGGCCACACACTGTATATCTCGAAAACTATGCATACCAGCGACATGAGTCGTTTTCGTTGACTGGGCTATTTGGAATCAATGAGAAGTACCTAAAATAACAAAATTTTGTTTTGGTTCAGCTGAATCAATATTTATAGACTCGAATATCTACTAAATTGCGTCATTCATGAAATGATAGTTACGAGTTACACGTGGATTTGCTTATATTGATATCCTTTATTTTAATTAAAGAACTAAAATTGCTTACTTTACCTTCAATCTAAAGAAACCAAACTTAGATTGCGCTTACTCAGGCCCGCCGCAAGCGGGCGTGCAAGGCGTGCACCGCACGCGGGCGGCACGTCTAGGGGGGCGGCAAATCGACCGATCCAAGCGTCAAAGCTAGGGTCGAAGAAGGGTCATGATATGAGCGCTCCTGGAAGTTTTGAATTTTGCGCCCCAAGGCTTATTTCTAGGATCTTGAGCGACACTTGCAAGATTTGAATTTTGCGCCCCAAAACTAATTTCTAGGATAATGAGCGCCCCTGGCAAGATTTGAATTTTGCGTCCTAAGACTTATAGAGTATTTTCTAGCTAAGGGTCAGCAAATTGAGGGTTGCGCCACTGGCAGACGCCCCCCCCCTTGCCAGCTCCTAACCTAGCTACGACGCCAGATCCATTACGTAATATTCAGGAAGCTTGAAAGATGTATCTATCCTTGTACCCCTTGTGAAGAAAAAACAAACCGCGGCTCGCGAGCTGCATGCAGCTCTTTGGCTCCCTCCCTCTGTGCGGCTGAGCCTAGAATGACTCATAGCTAAATAATTTATTAGAATTAATTTATTTTTCTTGCCTATACCGCTTCGCATCGTGTTCTGGCAGCGGGGATAGATAGGGATCAAGCCTGGATTTTATGAGTTTAAACCGAACTCCGCTCGGATTTCACCTGGGGCCCTATTATTGAATCCTTCGGCTGGCAAATTTAATTTAAAGATTACCCCTTAAAATATAAAATATTACTTTTAAATTAATTCTACAGTTAATTAATTTATATAATAAAATAAAAATTAAATTTTTGGCGCCGAGCGCTCTTTTCTACTGATTTTCGTTCGACATTTGACTCAAATGAATGAGAAAATTAGCCGAAGGATTAAAAAATAGGGCCCCTGATTTTTCATCGCGCTTGGACAAAATCATTGCACCATCCATTGATTGTAATGATTTTGTCCAAACATAATTGTCGCATGTCCTGGACCGCGCGGCGCGCTTCGCACGCCGCGACTAGGCTTTTACATAAGAAGTACCTACCTAGGTACAAAGATAAAGGCATCTTTCAAGAAACCACCTACTTGTGTAGAATTTTGCCAAAACTAAGTGCGGGGAAGAGTCAAATCGCCACATGTCCCGGAGCGCGCGGCGCGCTACGCACGCCGCGACTAGACTTCTACATAAGGAGTGGGTACAAAGATAAAGGCATCTTTCAAGAAATCACCCACTTGTAGTAGGGGGCGGCAAAATTGGTCTCTTGCACGCGGGCGCTCAAACAGCTAGCGGCGGGCCTGCGCTTACTTACCTATTGACAGGTGTTTACTAGGTAGATACACAATTAAAGAATATCTGGAAATTAAATGTTATCTAATTTGACCTAACTAATATTATTATTATTATTGTAATTATTTGACACAGTATAAGGAATCAAAATATCTATAAAATTTATTAATTAATCCTATATAATATTGTAAATCGATAATAAAGGTACTAAAAAAATATTAAGATACAGCTGTCCCTACAGATAAGTGCGTGATTCTGAATTCTTATGTTATGTATCAACCCTGTCACCGCATTTATATGAAATAAACAACTTTGATCTTCGGAACGTTCGATCAGTTGCCCAAAATATCCGATCCCAAATATCCGACCCGAAATCTTAGTTTCCGAAAACATCAATTTCCTAAAACATATTTTTTTATCGGTTTCTAACATCCGTTTCCTAAATTAGACTTACTTTTGCGGGACTATGTATTACATTGTTTATTCTTATGGTATTACTATTATAAGTTTACTGAATGCTTTGTTTGCATGCCTTCACCAAGGCTGAGGCATTAGAGTATATATTCTGTGCCGGAGGTAGCGGCAATGATGAAGTGAACGCGTAGGCGTAGTAACTATTTTAGTTTTTTATTAGTCTTGTTTTTTTGGTTTCATTATCTGATAATGCGTTTCACAACAATACTTTTTTAAAACATGACATACAGACAAACAATCGATTTAAGGATACCTATTCAAATTATCAGAAAACAATTGATATTATTAATGTATGTTTGACGTCAGAACTATAAATAACAGTGGTAAAGGCTGAATAAACATCAATATTATTCAAATGGCGTTAAGTAAATACCAGGTGGGTATAAAAAGGTATTTGGGAGTAACTTACAGCATTCTGTTTCGGGAACTCAAAATCATTCAAGATGAAATTTACTCTGATTCTTTTCTTCATCGCAGCTCTGGTGAGTATATTTTTGATCTATCAACATTTATTTGCTTCTAAAAGATACATCATCCAAAAATGTGTTATGGTGCCTCTAATCAGGGTTGGCATGATTAAATCACTTTGATTTAAATCACGATTTAAATCAAGTGATTTTTTGAATAAAAATCATTGTTTAAATCAAATTGCTCTTTTTCTCTCTTATATTTATATAAAAAACTAAAAATCTTAATTTTGAATAATTGATAGACACACAAATGTATGTTAAAATTAACTTTGTGTTAGAATTACTGCACAATATTGTTTTTTCTTAAAAAAAACTGCCAAATAATTTGTCCTTATATCTTCCACCAGATATTTTTAACTATTTTATTGATCTTTACTTGTGTTTCTTCGAAATTAAAGTGTCAAATAAATAAAACATAAGCGTGTTGTGGTTTTACGCACTATTTTAAGTAGATTTTAAAGGCTCAAGCAAGAAATCGTAAAAATCTGTTTTTTTTTCGTTTTTTTGCAATAAATCAGTGATTTTTGATTTTTTGCAAAAAATCATGATTTTTTCCAACCCTGCCTCTAATACACTGGATTAGACTGCATTAGAACTGCCAGCCAGTAGCAAAATTGTAGTTCGGATGTAGTCTTGTGCGGTTGACATAATTACATCAAAACTGCAAGCTGACTGCGCAGTCCACAGCAGTTGGCGTGGATTTCTAACCGCATTAAACCGTGCAGTTAACCTGCAGCCAGAGTGCAGCAGTGGGTATAACTGCACGCCGTCTGCATGATGCAACGAACTAATACGAATTCCAAATCGTGTATGAAATAGCAAGATTCGTATCTTGCTATACGCATTTCGTATGCGTCTTACGATTTCATACACGATTTGGAATTCTAATGATTCAAAAATAGGGCCCCAGATTTTGAGCGGTAACAGGCTAACTGCACGGTTTTAATGCTAATTAAAAATTGTTGTGTTAACGTTAGTACTATTATACAGGGTCTCCCAAAACTTTGCCACATGGAGGGAGAGTACCTTAAATATTGAAGATAGAAAATTTTACTGAAAGAAGAATTCATTTTATTTTAAAAATTAATGCGAACTACATTCAATGATTTTTTTTAAATATTGCATTATTTCCTATACAAATTGATACAATACGTAATCATTAAAATTTAAATGTAAAATTTCTTGATCTTCCTATTGTTTAAGATGCTGTGCTACTTAAAAAAAATAATCCTATTAAGTAACCCTTTCGATCGGTATCGTAAAAATAAAAGATTGTTTTTTTTTTCTAATTTGGTGGGTTCGATTCCTGGTTAAGGCCATGTTAAGGCATGCGATTTTTCGAAAATCTTTGAATACAGTTCCAATTATTTCAAAAATCAAAATGAAGTGTTCTTTCAGTAAAATTTCCTATCTTCAATATTTAAGGTACTTTCCCTCCGTGTGGCAAAGTTTTGGGACACCCGGTATATTCTGTGCCCGGTATTATAGCTCCGGAACACAACAATTTTAAATTGTTGTTATGGCGTCAGACTTATGTAAGGTGGTGGTAGCTAGCCAGGCGGACTTGAAATAAGTCCTACCATCAACCAAACCGAGTACAAATTGTAACCCCCCCTGGTAATCGAACCCGGGACCCGCTGCGTCTTACACGGGCGGGCGAAGCCTAGACCACAGAGGCGGTTAATTATTAATGTTTTATGTTTTATTTTACAGCTGGCATTAGCCGTGTGCAGTCCAATAGCTAACCCTGAACCAATAGCTAACCCTGAACCAATAGCTAACCCTGAACCAATAGCTAACCCTGAATCAATAGCTAACCCTGAACCAATAGCTAATCCTAAACCATCTGCTGGTGAGTTTACAATAAAATTTTGTTTGTCAATTATTTGTATTAACGGCTTGATGTCTTTTTTTATTGACATTGATGTCAATTTAAAATTGAATTTATACAAATTTAATGTGAATTTCAGGTTCTTGGGGCGGCCTTTAACAGCTCGTACACTAGGTATCTAACTACTTTAGTTTGTCTACAGCGTGAAATTTTAATCATTTGGTTCCCGCCGATGATTACAAGCAACTTTTACTATAGGGGCCAACTCTCCTCCTCGCAAAAAAAATCAGATATTCCATACCAAAGTGCAGTACCTACCTACTCGACCTAAACATGGATGGAACTGTATGGTATAGCAGATTTTTTTTTGCGAGCAGGAGAGTTGGCCCCATAGTAAAAGTTGCTTGTAATCATGAGTGGAACCACCCCACTGCGGGAACCAAATGATTAAAATTTCAGCGTGTATATTAAAATAACGTTTTAAGCACAGGGTAAAACACGTCTATCAAAGTCGGGTGGGGCTGGAGGACCTCTTTTTTGTCCTATATAAAAGCCCAACCCGACTTCATTAGACGTGTGTTTATCTCGTATCCAATGATTTAAATATTATTTCTTGCTTTTTAGAGACAATTTTGAAGCGGTTTTTGTTTAAAGCTTTTTAATCGACTTCAACAAAAGGAGAAGGTTCTCAATTCGATTGTATATGTATTTTTTATCGTTGTTCGCGCGTATCTTTGACATTTATGAACCGATTTTGATGAATATTTTTTTGTTCGATTGAGTTTGCTTGCGAGATGGTCAAATTTAATTTTTTTTCAAAACGGTCGAGTAGTTTTCAAGTAATCCTGAAAATACTATGATTTTGCATCAATTACCTTGACGACTTTCTTACTTATGAACCGAATTAGATGATTTTTTTTGTAATAAGAATACTTTAGTGTAGTCTTTTTAACCGACTTCAAAAAAGGAGTTTGACCCGTATGTATGTATGTTTCTCCGTGTATGCAAAATCTCATCATGATCGATCGAGTAGTTTTAAGACGTAAAGGCGTAACATACAAACAAACGGACTTCCGCATACTCCTTAATTATTAGGTACTATGGGCAACAGCGTCGCTTAACCAAAATTGGTATGCGCGCGTATCGCCCCTGCACGAACTAAACGTATACCGGGTGTCCCAAAACTTTGCCACATGGAGGGAAAGTACCTTAAATATTGAAGATAGGAAATTTTACTGAAAGAAGACTTCATTTTATTTTAAAAATTAATGCGAACTGCATTCGACGACATTTTTTTCAATATAAATTGATAAAATTCGTAATCATTAAAATTTAAATGTAAAATTTCATGGTCTTCCTTTTGTTTAAGATGCTGTGTTACTTAACAAAAAATAATCCTAACGAGTAACCCTTTCGATCGGTATCGTAAAAATAAAAGATTGTTTTTTTTTCTAATTTGGTAGGTTCGATTCCTGGTTAAGGCATGCGATTTTTCGAAAATCTTTGAATACAGTTCCAATTATTTCTAAAATCAAAATGAACTCTTCTTTCAATAAAATTTCCTATCTTCAATATTTAAGGTACTTTCCCTCCGTGTGGCAAAGTTTTGGGTCACCCGGTATAGTGACGGCGCGGCGTGCGAGCGATTTTAACCTTAGGAGTGGTCAAGCGACGCTGTTGCCCGTGTTAGCTATATATTTTGATTATTTTGAATTTGTAACTCGTTTCTAATCATTTATCTAAACTGTTTGTTTCAGATAACGCTTTCACTACAAGCCAACTATTTCTTCCAATAAAATGAAATGTCACCACTTAACAGTCAATCAAAACTATGTAATTATTTGATATGAGTAAAGTCCTTTGTGTAAAATTCAATAAATTTATATGGTAATCTTCTGAAGATCTGTGTTTATTTTTTTCATTAATCCTTAAATATCACAGAATATATAAAGCTAGGGACAAACTGAGCCCACGTACGCAACGTATGCAAAGGCCCGTATAGTCGAGCGTCGTAGGCACTTAGCGCTACCTCCCTCCCCGCGGAGCGAGCCGCGCGAACGCATTTTCAAATGAACTCTCTGTGTTCTCTGACCCCGCAGACCAAGCCACAGAATATAGATATTTACTACGTGCAGAAAGGACACTCCCCGCCCGCGATTTCATGTGCCGAATCTAGTGCTCTGTCAACTCTCATGCACTGCGTGAACGCGCAATATTTATTTTGATAATTCGAACTAAATAATTATGTTTTTTATGTTTATGTATTGTTATCAATAATGTTGTAAATCAATAAATAAGTATGATGGGTATGGGTACTTACTAGGTAAAAAATACATTTAACACACACAATAAAATTATAGGTAGCTAGGTAGTTAATTCGAAGTAAATAATTATTTTTGTTTATTCGAATATTATAGTTCGAATAGGTACTTGTTGTATGGTCTCTGAGTTTGAATTAACTACTTGAATGTGAATAAACAATGAATTCATTGAGTAAATTCGTTAGTGGAGTGTCAACTCAACTGCCAATATAATTATCTACAAATAAGTACCTAAACATATTTTAGCACTCACAACAAGCTTTTTTTGTGTAACCGATATTTTATTTTAACTTTTTTTTTAATAATTTGCCGATGAAAAGGAACCTCCAAAAACGAGTAATCAAATATTAGGGTCAATTCATGCTGCAACCGAATCGAAGCGCATCGAATTGTTTGATGCAAAGCAAATTCACTCTTATTGTGTTATACTTCCCAGCAACACCACCATGGCGTAGAGATTTTTAGATAACCTCAAATGAAAGACCATAAAATGTACCTAATTGTACCCTAACTCAAAAAATTGTACCTCTGATAGTTTCAGAGAAAAAATCACTTGATTGTGGCGTTTCCAGGAAGTATACTTCCTGGCAACGTGACACTGTACCAGATTCTAATTGATCTTATAGTAATGGCCAGAAATTGTACTTAATTTGTACCCCTTTCAATAAATGAAACATGCAGAGTTTCGTTAAAAAACATTTTTAAATCTACTCTTATTTGACCTGCAATACATGCAACGGACGTTGGGAAGTATACTTCTTGGCGACGCCACGCTGTACCAGATTCCAATTGATCTCATAGTAATTGCCAGAAATTGTACTTAATTTGTACCTCATTCAATTATTAAAACAGGCAGAGTTTCGAAAAAAAAAATAAAAAAAATACTCTTACATGATTTCATCTGCAATACATGCAATGCACGTTGTTATTGATATAAATTGATGTTTGGCTAAGGAATTATTATGCATTATGCAGTAGTAAGACCATAGAGGCAACCGCCTCTGTAGTCTAGTGGTTTGCCCACCCGTGTAAGACGCAGGGGTCTCGGGTTCGATTCTCAGGGAGGTACAATTTGTACTCGGTTTGGTTGGTGGTAGGGCTTAAGTCAAGGCCGCCTGAATAGCTACCACCATCTTACCTACAATTACTTACAATTAATTTGGTACAAATTAGTGACATTCATTTGGTACTATTAAGTACAATTTATTCGGTACCATATAGTACAATTTATTAGGTACTATATAGTACAATTTATTTTGTACAATATCGTACAATTAGTAGGTACTATTTAGTACAATTATTTTTTTATTAGGAACTATTTATTACTATTAATTTGGTATTGATAAGTACAATTTATTTGGTACCATATAGTACAATTTATTAGGTACTATTTATCTATTCATTATTTTTTTTTGTGTACAAATACATAAAGTAAGGTAGAAATGGCGGACTTAATGCTAAGAGCATTATCTATAAGTCAACCAACAGCAAACCAATAAACACGAATGTGGAACAAACAAAGAAAAATGATAATCACATGCATACAAAATATATTAATACATACCATTAAATACATCTAAATATTATAAAAGAAGATACTGATTGGTGACTGACATATCAACGCACAGCCCAAACCGCTGGGTTTAGAGACTCCAAATTTGGCACATTGTTTCCTTATGAGGTCTAAGGGTGCACTAAGAAAGAGTTTTTCAAAACTCACCCTCTAAGGGTGTGAAACGGGGGTCCAAAGTTTGTATGAAAGTCCCTCAGTTTCGAAGCTAGGGTCTTCAAATTTTGTGGTTAGACTGACGATTGAAAATTAATATACACGTGTTTAAGCGTTTTTGAAAATTCTACCCCCGAAGAAGTGAAAAGGGAATTAATTTATGAATAGAAAATTCTTCATTTTCTATGTAAAAATTGCTAAATTTATAATTTAAGCTTATGGATGGAAATCTAACGCAACGTATATCGTTACTGTTAGTATTTCAATACTTATGGGGATGAAATGGGTGTGAAATGGGGCAAATAAACCTAAAAATCGATATGGATGTCGTTATTGGGGTTTCCTAGGATGACGATTGCGAAAATAACATTTATTTTGAAGTTCAACACGGTGGACATGATGTAACCTCTAAAGGGGTGAAAATGGGGTTCAAATTTTGTATGGAAAATAGAATATAAAATTAAAACTTTAACTCTAAACTTCGCAGAAGCACGTCTAAAAATAAATAGGCACACACATGTTTTGTGATTTTGATAATCAACCCCTTAGAGGACAAATAGGGTAAGTAAACCTAAAAATCGATATGGATGTCGTTCTTGAGGTTTTATGGGATGGTGATTGCGAAAATGACATTTATTTTGAAGTCCAACACGGTGGACATGATGAAAAAGAAAATAAAATCGAAATTACAACAGCATAAAAAAATCGTCGGAGCACGTCTAAAAATAAAATCAAACACATAATTTGTTATTTCGAAAATCATCCCAAAGGGGGTAAATGGGGTAAGTAAACATAAAAATCGTTATGGATGTCGTTCTTGGGCTTTTATGGGATGGTGATTGCGAAAATGACATTTATTTTGAAGACCAACACACACGGTGGACTTGCTTCAGCCCCTAAAGAGGTGAAATAGGGGATCAAACTTTTGTTAAGGGGTCGGGGACGGAAAGGAGTATGGGAGAGGGAGAGGAAGAGGGAGAGGGGCAGAGAGAGGGAGAGGGTAAAGAAACGGGAACGGGATAATAATATTCTAGACCCAATTCTGATTATTGCAATAAACTAGCTTCCGCCCGCGACTTCGTCGCGTGCATATTAGAGAAAATCCTTAGGGAACTTTCAACCAGGATCCGACCAGCCGTTTTTACGCGATTAGGCGGGTCCTCACCAAGCGAGCAGCCTCGTGCGAGGCCCGCCACACGCGGCAAACGTCTTGCCTCGCGAGGCAGCGCGCTTGGTAGGGACCCGCCTAATCACCTCAACATGTGGGTGTTTTTGTCAATAAAATTAGATGTATTTCACGCCTTTAAATTATCGCTAGTTTAAGAACAAAGGCACTGTATAGAGTAAAATTTACTGAGAAAAGTATTTTTTTAAAACACGTTTTTAAAACGGACTAAATTATTCCAAAAATCGGACTAATAATATTAAAACGGACAAGTAAAAACAAACTAAAAAGTAAAAAATAAATTCTTCTGTAAATATTTATAACCCTAATAACTTATACCTACAGAAATTTTAAACCAAAAAACGTGGGGCGCATGCTATAGACAATATAGATGAGAAACTTTACAAAACGCGCCCCACGTTTTTTGGTTTAAAATTTCTGTAGGTATAAGTTATTAGGGTTATAAATATTTACAGAAGAATTTATTTTTTACTTTTTAGTTTGTTTTTACTTGTCCGTTTTAATATTTTTAGTCCGATTTTTTGGAATTATTTAGTCCGTATAAAAAAGGTGTTTTTAAAAAATACTTTTTTTCAGTAAATTATTATTTTATGCTTTTTAGTTAACGAGCTAAGACTAAAAATATACCATCTCCTATCGGAGCACTCGTCAAAACGATTCAAACGAGCCCAAACTCGATGGGGTTGCATGGTTTTATTATTCATGGTCATTTCAAATCAAGTAAGAGTTTTTTTATATCGAAACTGCATATTTTAATTATTGAATGAGGTACAAATGAAGTACAATTTTTGGCCATTACTATGAGACCAATTGGAATCTGGTACAGCGTCGCGTTGCCAGGAAGTATACTTCCTGGCAATGCCACAATCAAGTGCGTTTTTCTCTGAAACTATCAGAGGTACAATTTTTTGAGTTAAGGTACAATTAGGTACATTTTATGGTCTTTCATTTGAGGGTATTTAGAAATCTCTACTCCATGGTGGCGTTGCTGGGAAGTATCACACCGTCGACTCGTAGGTAAAGTCGTGATTGGTTGACACTTGATTTTGAGCCGTGCATCCTCACCGGCCAACGTACATAATTATTTTTCTCCCTTCAGCAGACAGATTCACCCAGGTGATTTATGTGTACCCTTAAGTAGATTAATGCACCCAGGCTAAAAGCAACCTCATTATCACCAGCCTATTCATGTTTCAACTGCTGGGGCATATTAGGCAATAGCCAGAAGAACAAATAATGTCGGGGAAAAAGTGAAGTTCGCTAAAATTTGTAGTGATTACTAGTAAAAAAAAACAGGTGCAAGTGATTTTCGACCATATTGACATTTATCAAAATAACTGTTTTTAATGAAACAACAAAGTTTGTGAACAAAAATATGGGAAAAAAACAACCGAATTTCAAAGTAAATAAGACGACTAACGCTTGCGCCGATCTCGGCAGCAAGCAGCAGTGCGCTCCAAGTTGAACCGTAATGTTATGACCAAAAGGCTCAATTTGAAGTGAACGGAAAATTGTCGCGACCGCATAGCTGTGCGGAAGCATACTTTTAGGCTGCGTTCAAACGATAACACACGACCCGACCTCAACCCGAACTCAACTCAAACTCAACTCAAACTCACCTCAACCACAGCCCACCATGAAATACATCGCTTACAATTTTGAGTCTTATGACACTTTAATAAGGTCCTGTGTAATGTCCAGGTGAGTTTGAAGTGAGTTCTGTTTGAGTTCGGTTTGAGTTTGATTTGAGTTTGGGTTGTGTACGGGTTGAGTTTGAGTTGAGTTCGGGTTGAGCGCGGGGAGGGTGCAGTTGCATCGACAAAATAAAAAAAGAGCTTATTAATGTGTCATAAGATTCAAAATTGTAAGTGATGTATTTCAAGGAGTAGGCTGCGGGTGAGTTGAGTTTGAGTTGAGTTTGAGCTGAGTTTGGGTTGAGGTTGGGTCGTGCGTTATCGTCTGAACGCAGCCTTACGGTACAGTCAACGGCATGCTGGGCTTCCACAATGTGTCAAATTACTTCAATCATTTTTAAACTTTAAGTCGAACAGTTTAAGGTTCAAAATTCATTATAGATTTTTGACAGTTTTGTACTTATAGCTTGATATGCTGCTGACTGTACTTAGTTTTCTTCTTCATCTTCCGATATAAGTAAAATCATTGCAAAGTCAACCATTTTATAAATTATACGATAGGTATATTTTTTATTTTATATTTTATTTATAGATAAGTATTTATTTCTTAAAAGTCATCAAAATTAATTACGCGTTAGCTTGTACTTGGTTGCTGTATCCAAATACCTACCTACCTACTCTATGCATTTACAAATTAAACTAAATTGGTAATTTACACTAAATAAAATTTTACACTTAGATTACCTACTGCGTTTCCAAGTCTTATACTACTCTTCGAGTATCTAAAAGATTCTCAATCAACTAGACGCGAGAGGGGGAACACAGCGCGGCAGCAAAAACGACACAGGTCCTACGCCGACGACGCCTCGCAGGCTACTAAACCAAGATTCGTCGTGCGTTTTATTATATATTAATTTTTAAATAAACATAAAGTCACTTTTTGAAAAAGTAACCGTAAAATATTCTGCTATATGTCATTACCTTTTTTTCTATATATTATTTGTGCGTAAGAGATTTATAATCTTTAAGTATTATTCAAAAAACAATGAAAATATTCATTGTCTTTGCACATTTTTATAGTCGAGTGAAAATACGAAAATCGTGTTTTTAACCGTAAAATAATCAAGTTCGATTATGAAACTACAACATATATTTTTATCTGCTCAAAATAAATAATGCTTGATTGTTTAAAACTGAATCAAAAATAAGTTAATTTGCAATAACGTTAGAATTTGTATGCCTAGTGTAGTATATTGCGGGTATTTTATTATAAACTACATGTGGGTAGGTCATACTTTTATGTGAATAAACCAGTGTTAAACCAACTTGCGTGTGTTTCACTACATGGTGACAGCGGTGCATTAATTTAAATAGATTTGCGAAGTAACACGCGTATTTTTCGGTTTTTGTGTGCTGCTTTACGTGTTTTACGCGCGTGTTCCATTAACACGCGCGTCCTCCGGCGGAATTATCACTCGAAGGTGGCCCCGCCTCGCGATCCGATGCGTGGCGAAAATGGCGGCGGCTATTTGAGGTGTTTTTAAAGGCGTCTGGAGTGAGCAAAGAGCCTAAAGATGTTCAGGCTAGTTTGTTGGTTAACCTCATAGGACCGGCGGGGTATGAGGTTTATACCACGTTTACGTTTCAAAAATATGAAAGTGCTGATGACATCGAATGTATATTGAAGAAATTTGAAAACCATTTTGGTACTGAGCCGAATATAACGGTACAACGCTTCAAGTTCTTCAGTCGCAATCAGGAGGATCGGGAGACGATTGACGAATATGTGACTGCTTTACGACTGTTGAGTCAAGAATGCGAGTTTGGTAGTCTACAGGAAAGTCTACTACGAGACAAGATTGTCTGTGGCATCGTCAATAATACAGTCAGAGACCGGTTGCTCCGCACGGATGAACTGACGTTGTCGAAGGCAATACAAATCTGCCAGGCGGCAGAGATATCCAAAGAGGAAGGACTTTGTATCGACGGCGGTCACGGTGAAGTGCAGGTGAACGCAATGGCTTCACCCGGGGGCAGCGGCAGCTGGCGCGGAGCGGCCGGGAGCAGGCGCGCGTGGCAGCGAGCGAGCCGCGCCGGGCGGCGAGGCCAAGGCGGCCGCGGGCCGGCGCGTGCGCATTTTGATACTTCGGAGTCCGGCGCATGCAGCAACTGTGGCCGTATGCGCTGTGAGTGTGAAGGCGGTACTCGATGTCCGGCGAGTAATGCCTTATGTTTTATTTGTGATAAAAAAGGTCATTTTTCGCGAGTGTGCGAGCGTAAACAAGTGATGCGTAAAGTGTTAAATTTAAGTATCGAGTCGGAAAGTGAAAGCGAAGAACTGTTTTTTGTTAATACTATAGGAGAGGACACAAAACTCAGTAAGTCATTGAATGAATGGATCGAACGTATTACATGTAACGGTAAACAAATAAATATTAAGATAGATACAGGTTCCATGATAAATGTTATATCTAAAAACGATTTTTTAAATTTAGGGTTTTCAATTGAACAACTCGAGCCATTTACGAAACGTGTACATTCTTTCACGGGAAATCGTTTAAGTACCTATTATTGGTTTGCACAATTTGAATGTCATTTACAATAACAAACATTATTTGTTACCGTTTGTGGTTGCAGACATGAATTGTCAAAATGTTTTAGGTTTAAAATCTTGTAGAACATTGGAGTTGATAAATTATATAGATATGATAAATATTGATAAATATTCTGGTTTGTTTAAGGGTTTAGGTAAGTTACCTGGAAAATACAGTATAGTAGTGGATAAAAATGTGCAGCCTGTAATGTGTCCTACTAGAAAAATACCGTTAGGGCTCAAAGATAAGTTATTTATGGAATTACAGAGAATGGAAGAGCTCGGTGTTGTGAGGAAAGTAACGCATCCGACTGACTGGGTTAATGCAATTGTATTAGTGGCTAAAAAAGATGGTAGCATTCGTGTATGCTTGGACCCGAGACCTCTTAACCGGGCAGTGCGGCGTGCGCAGTTTACGCTGCCCACCGTGACAGAGCTGGCCGTGAAGCTGCGTGACGCCCGCGTATTCAGCGTGCTCGATGCTCGCTGTGGATTTTGGATGGTAGAAATTGATGATGCTAGTGCCGACCTTTGTACCTTTAGTACGCCGTTCGGCAGATATCAGTTTATGCGATTACCTTACGGTATAAGTTGTGCGCCGGAAGTTTTCCACGGAAAGCTTCGTCAGCATCTAGAAGACTTGGAAGGGGTTGAATCTTTTATTGATGACGTCATCGCGTGGGGACGGTCACAGGAGGAACACGATAATAGATTACAACTTTTGTTGCAGCGTGCGCAAAAAATAGGTATTAAATTTAATCGTGATAAATGTCAGTTCGGTGTGTCGGAAATAAAATATCTAGGTCACAGGTTTGATTCTAATGGAATGAGAGCGGAAGAAAGCAAGGTTAAAGCTATATTGGACATGCCTCAGCCCACGGATAGGAAGTCGTTGGAAAGGTTTTTAGGCATGGTTAATTATTACTAATTGGGATACAATGCACTGCAACCACCACCGTTTTAAATACTTAAGTAATTACACTTTTAGAAACCTATGTTCTTATTACCTACTTATACTTTTACCTTGTCTTGCTTTTGTAACTAAACATCAATTATTTAAGTTTATTTCTTATTTCAACAATAAATACTGTCACCTCATAAAGGTTATCTGCGGGTGGGGCCTAGTAACCTGTAGCTCAGATTCCTCTGGAACCTATTTCGGGGACTAGTCTCGTCCTTTAAGTTATAAAACTTTATCCTAAGCCACTTATTGTAACAAGAGAAAATAAATGCTTTTTATTATTATTATTATATTATTTATTAACATGAATTACAGATAAAAAAATTATCGATAAATATCGATATTTTTATCGTCGAAAACACCTTGCATCCCTACCTGTCGCATCACCCGCGTCATAAAGGCTCAATTACATTACACAATTTTAAGCACGCGATTTCAAGACTAAGCATGGTGTAAACGGACTAAGACAGTAAGAATCTTAAAATCGTGCGGCCTAGCCCGCTCCGTAATAAGATTCTTAAAATTGTGTCGTCTAGATGCACGCACGATTTCAAGACAGTCTAACTGTACCTACGACGGCACGTCAGACGTAACAGTTGTACTACAAAAACCAACTTTATACCTAAGGCATAAAGGCGTTCTCAAGGTCAACGTGTAGAGGTAATGTGACAGACAGAGACAGACTCTGTCTGACTCGCGACAGATAGACGATACTGCCACAGTACAAGATAAGTTCAAAAAGGAATGTTGGTTTTTTAACACGTTTTCATATGGACGTTTTCTTGTTTATTTATTTATTTATACTATTAATATTTATAAGTAGGTTCGTTTATTTGTTTGTCCGTAATTTTAGAAAAGAGTATTTTATACTAGGTAAGTACCTACCTACCTAGCTTCCCGATGAGCTAGACTAGAGACTTGAAACTTATAGGTAGGTAGGTTGTTTTTAACACACTTTTATTAGGTTGCTTTCTCGTTTGCTTGTGTGTTTGTTTGTTTGTTTCTCCACAAAGTTTGCGAACAATTTAAACTAGCTTTCGGATGAGCTAGAGACTTGAAACTTTGAACATAGGTCAGAAATGGAAGGCAATGCAATATTATGGTATCATTGGGCTGATCTGATGATGGAGCCGGAAGAAGGCCACAGGAACTCTATAATGGAACCATACAACCCCATCGTGCTTGGGCTCGTTAGAATCGTCTTTATGAGTACTTTAAAGGGAGATGAGGTCCAGGCTCTGATGATTTAGCTGGAAGGCCATGCCATAGGAACTTAATATTGAAATCGTGCAACCCCATTGAATTTGGGCTCCTTTGAATCGTCTTGACGAGTGCTTTGTTGGGAAATTGTGTCCAGGGTCTGATGATGGAGCCGGAAGAAGGACACTGGAACTCTTTAATAAAACCACGCTACCCCATTGAGTTTTGGGCTCGTTTGAATCGTCTTGGCGAGTACTCTAATGGGAAATAGTGTCCAAGGATCTGATGATGGAGCTGAAAGAAGGCCATAGGAACTCTATAATAAAACCATGCAACCCCATCGAGTTTGGGCTCATTTGAATCGTCTTGACGAGTACTTTGTTGGGAAATAGTGTAACGTATAATAACGCGATATCTAGGTAGGTCGATACGTGCGCGACCGACAACAACGACGATGTGCACCTTCTGAGCCGGACGCCGTGGGCGGGCGTGGCGCGGGGTGGGTCACGCCGAGAGGCGGGCGGGTCACGCCGAGGGGCGGGCGGGTGCCGCTGCCGCGGCCCGCGCGCGAGCCGTCGCGTTCGCGTTGGTGTGCGGTGCGTTGCGGTGCGGCGTGTGTGTCCGTCGAGTTATTCACAAGAGCGACAGTCTTGTTTTGTTTGATACGATTCTTGCAATTTGCATTAAGTAAGTACCTACACATTAGAGATTTTTATCTACTTAAATAAAATGATACTAGGTAAATATACCTACTACTACTTCATACCTACTAGGTAAAATATTTCTATTCTTTAGCCTTTCGAATTTTCAACCTAGTCAGATATTAATGTTATGTAGGTTTCTAATAGGTAGATAATAGTTGAAAAAAATGATTGATTAATATATAAGTAAGGAGATAGGTACCTAAAATTTTATTTGACACGACGACTGCAAATTGAAAATATTTATAATTAACCTCTTAACAAACAATGATTAAAGAAAAGGAATTTGGTATTAGTTAGGTGCTTAAAGAACTAAAACAGAAAATAAAACAAATACAAAAATTACAATGTAAATAACTCCAATACTACGTTGATTGAAAAAGACATTAGAAACTTACTGCCTTCTCTTTTACTATAACAGTAAGCACGGCCAAGCGTGCTAGAAATTGTGTGGTGTAATGTAAATGCGCGCATTCTTAGTCGTTTTCAAGACAGTCTTAAAATCGCTTGCTTAAAATTGTATAGTGTAATTGAGCCTTAAGGCGTGTTAACACGCACGCTGATGCATCGTTCGTTATAATAATAATACATTAATTTAGGGGAATATATAAATGCACTTTAAAAATTATGTAACACACTTTATAATGTTTAGCTTCAAAGTTTATTGAATCAACTATAAAAATAATGGTTTCCACTATAAATATGCTAAGCTTTAAAATTAATACTTTGCACTGTACATTTTAATTGCTTAGCTTAAAAATTAATACTTTGCACCATACAAATTAATTTTATAACTTTAGTACTGGTAAACAGACGACTAGGTGCGACGACGAGCGGGCGCAACGAGAGAGGAGCTGAGAAGGAGGTTAGGTTAGGTTCCATTGCTACCACCAACAACGCCAGAACCGACCTGATGGCGTGTAATGCATTATGCCACAAGTTTTTAAATCATCTTGCTTTCTCATTTTAACAGTGGTCAGTCTGACATGGTTTGACAGAAATTAAATGGTTTCGAAATTGGGACACAATTATAGTGCAAACCATTATTATTGTAGTGATAATATTAATTATATATCTACTATTATTTTAAGTGCTGACAAAATTGTTTTACAGCCCTTTAAATATTGATCAGATCAGTTGGGTGTGTATAGCGATCTGTATCTCCTCCATTCACTCCCTGGATAGCCATCATCAGATCACAGCTCTAGGTCAATCCTTGGCGAAGAACCAAGTACTCCGTGAGCCCGCGACAGTATTGCCTACGTCATATGACATCACGATGAAATGCGTGGCACACGGTCGGAAAAGTTGTGCTGAGCGAGGATCAGAAGATTATCGCAAATTAAATTGGCCGGAAGCTTGAGAAAATCTTCCACTTCCGGTCAAAACTTTAAGATTATATTTACGTCATGTGACATCAGTAAGAGACCCGTGTCATCATTTAGTTTTCAATCGTAGAGAGAGTAAACATAAGTCTGTCAGTTCTGAAATGGCCGGAATACCTTAAACTATTTTTTTTTTGTTTTTTAGTCATTTCAGAACATAAACATAAATTGTTTAATCTCTCTACTATTGAAAACTAAATGATGACACGAGTCTCTTACTGATGTCACATGACGTAAATATATGTGGGAGAAAATAAAAGAAGAGATGGCAGTTTAAAGTATTTATTCATTTATTTGAATATCGTGCTTATGAATGTCGTTATTTATTTGTGATTATATCTCAATGTCTTAGATTTATTAGCTTTTATGTCGATATCACATTTAATATCAAATTATATATTGTAATTTTATCACACTATTGTTACTGTCATGAAAGGAGTAATACTTAACTACATTACCGGACAATTCAGAGCACCAGCAGTATAACGTGTCACAGTCGAACAACGAATAAGGCTTGTCAATAGGCGTGCAACGCCTTTTATAGTGCGACACAAACAAGTTTCACTCACAGATAGCGCAGTGGGGAGTGGCGCGAAAAGTTGCGTAGTTTGAACTAGTCAAATTGTGTACTTTTAATTTATATCTTATTGATTTTAAATAATAAGAATATCGCATTCTCCCACACGGCCATTCTGACGAGCAGCCACTTGGCTCGCGAACAAAACAATTTACACTTTATTTTTCACAAAGCACGAATCATTAAAATCTTTATTCGAAACTACATTATGTTTAGTAACTATATTTTCAATTTGTGGAATAGCAATAAAGCATCAAATCCAATTGAAACTTCCAACATAGGAAATGTAACGTTTCGTCAACGGATGAATAATTAAATTTGCTGCCTTAATTTATCAGTCTACTCGCTTCAAGTAATCAATCTGCATTTATATAAATATTCTAATATTGCATTATTTTTATTGAATTTATTAGATTAAAATTGTTTTAACTACTGAATCTACCACCAGTTCACAAAGGAGGCCTCTCGAGAAAGAACTGGCGAAAGAAAACTCTGAGAGGTTATGCCGACCTCCAAAGACAATGTTAAATAGATCAAATCAAACGATATTATGTCAAATTTTCAAACATATTATCAAAAAATTAGTTGACAAGTCTCAATTAACAAAAATAGATCTTTGTTACCTGAAAAACAAATTATTATTATTGAATCACACAAAATCATCATCATTAAATCGCCAAATCACATGGCTTTGCAAATTTTTTGATGTAAAAGTCAATTCACAAAGCTTTGAATAATTATGTCAAATTACACAAGGGACAATTTAGTTCCCATAAAACGGTATCTAGAAAAGAAATGTATTTAATTGTAGTCCAAAGTAGTCCAGTATCAAAGACAAAAAATGTATAAGTATTATTACTCGGAAGGTAAGTATGAATAGTTCTTATAGCCTCGGTAAGCAAACGCTATATAAATCGCACGGCACATCCTACAAATATTGCCTCGGTATAAAAGCCATAATGGCGCGGCATAAATGTAACCAAAATTTAGTTATCATCACATATTGTGTTGTTAATGTGAACACATTATTAACAAGATAAGTTATTTTGTTATTAACGAACATAACATACAATGTATTTAAAATTCAAAATTGTCAACAGCAAACTTTTGTATCTAATCTGACTTTTATCACAGTGAAACCTTCAATGGGAGTTAACTAACACTTATTTATAGAAATGATGTTGAAATAAATAAATTTTCCTTTACTTCATAACAATAATATCAATTGGTCAACAAAAAAACAAATTTTAAAAACTTAAATCGTTACTGGAATCCTAATGTTGGTACATAATTATAGAATGTATACTGTATAGTAAGGACTTCTTACAAATAATTCTTATTTATAATAAGAATCGATGTAACTAATTGTAGATGTTACATTGTACTTATGTAGACCACTGCCCGAGACAGGCAAACGCCTACAATTCAGGATCATCAGAGCCCCAGATGTACATCATCTGGACAATCATGGACATCAATCAGCCGACACTGTAACAATTAAACATTTTAGGAGTCTGATAGAAAACAAACTTTTATTTTTTAAATAGTGTGTGTAAAGGTGTGTTGTTGTATGTGAGTAAGTGCATGTGTCGTGTAGTAATATAAAATAGTAACAGAGATTTGGTCATACTACCACGAGAGCATGGATAACTTCCGATCCAATGTCCTATATTGCTCAGATAGTAGTAATTGCCTCGGTAAAAATAAGCCACGAGGCAAAATTTTAAACTGTAAAGGGCACAGCTTATTTCACATTAAAATTTCTTTCAGCAGGTCTTACTTTCTTTTCAATAAAATAATATTTAAAACTTAAAAAAATCAGTGACTTCTCCATAACGCTTTAGTATTTAAAGCGAAGAAGTACAATGCTACTAGGTTGTGATGTCACAATATGTACATAATATCTTAAAATTGTCTTTTCACTGTTCAAAGGGGAATGAAAGGAAAGGTCTTGTTGGCTAATTTGTTATATTTTGAGACCAAATTGAAGCTGACCATTTTTCCTAAGGAAAGCTAAAATTATTTCTTATATCAGTACCTGATGTTCTTATTCAATGGCACGTTTTGAATCTCACTATTAAGGGTGCATGATAGGAAAACATGGTTTGCGCGGCCATATTTTTAAATAGCAAACATAAAGTTGTTGCCACAAAAAAAACATACTTACGACAAGCTAAGTTTATCTAGTAGCTACAAGTAATAAACCTCACAGACGATTGTTAAAAAAATCAGAATATCAAAAGCGCTTGTTGCGGGTCATATTTTCGGCGTAAATAATAGCGGAAACGTATTGAATTCTACATCAAAATACACTGTAAGTGTAACGTACTGTGTAGTTGCTCCAATAACTTTTTTCCAAGAAAGATAATGATGAAAAATCTCATATAAGTAGTCAGTTGTATATAATCACGGCCATTTGGTGGCACACTCGTGCAAGGCACATGAAAAATTATATATTCTAGTCTAGACAATTTTATTCACACCAATCATTTAGTTCCAGTTCCAAACTAAGCAAAGCTTGTACTGTGGTTACTAAATAACGGGTAAAAATATAGAAATATTTAACAAGAATTTAAAAATCTGTGACTAACTACTATACGTATCACAAAATTATGTATTCGAACCAGGATTCGAACCCAGGATCTTTGTATCAATCAAACTTCACTACTTTTACAAAACATAAGTATAGCACTCTTTGCGCAGCATTTGCGTCATTCTACGCCAAATTCTACTTGATTTTTTATAACATCACAAGGAAACGCCATTATTTTTGACTTTAAAAATTATCGTTGTGGAATGACCAAATGATAATAATTTGGCAAAATCTACGAGTACCCTATAAAAATGTAAAATCTATGGGTACTTATCAGCGTTCGTCGGTCAACCAGAAACTGATTCACTATTTCATGCTTCATTCCACTATTCAGATCTTTTCAAAACACCCAAGATTGATGACTCAGATCCATAATTGGTCACTCGACTTGATTTTCAACATCGAGTCTCCAACGTGGCAGATTCTACAGCAAGCATTTTGATATTCCTGAAACATAAAAATACGTAGGCGTAGTATATGTAATCCAACTAGGTTAGATCTCACTTCTGATGTGGGAGAAAATAAAAGAAGAGATGGCAGTTTAAAGTATTTATTCATTTATTTGAATATCGTGCTTATGAATGTCGTTATTTATTTGTGATTATATCTCAATGTCTTAGATTTATTAGCTTTTATGTCGATATCACATTTAATATCAAATTATATATTGTAATTTTATCACACTATTATTACTGTCATGAAAGGAGTAATACTTAACTACATTACCGGACAATTCAGAGCACCAGCAGTATAACGTGTCACAGTCGAACAACGAATAAGGCTTGTCAAAGAAAGAAGCGGTGTCGTCTTCTCGCGCGCCGCAGGCGCGCGGGGAGATGGCTTCAGGTCGGAACCTATGGCCATGGTAGCGGGTTCGCGGGCCGTTAACAAACAGCCCGGTCGTTGGAGTCACCCCTCCACGCTTCTTCACGCACCGTCGCGCGGTCTGCCCTACCAGGTGAGACCCCGTAGGGAGGCCCAGCAGAGGCGACCAGCGAGCGACAGCGGACTTTAGCGTGGGAGGGGAGAACTATTTGTAGTTAGGTAATAATAAATTAAATGTGGGTAATTGCGAAATTTTCCGAGTGGTGGGGGCCCCTCCGCGGTGGCGGAGGGGGCCGGTGTCAGTCCGGTGGAGGGGGGGCTACGACCGCTCGCGGATGTTGCGAGCGGGAGCCCTCCGTTACGTCCGTGGTTGATGCGGCTGCCGTGGCGGCTGCCGCGGGCTGCGTGGGTGGTAGCAGCTCCCTTGGCAGGGGTCTGCCGCGCTGCGGGCGGTCGTAGGCCGGGGCGATGTTTGCTAGGTGCGCGTGCGATGAAGCATCGCTGCGCGCAAACATTCCTGCGGACAAGCGTGAGATGAAAGTATCAAGTTTTTCGACTTTGAGGTCGCGCTCTATAGTAGAGTTCCTGACGTAGCGGGGGGCCTGTGCAATGATGCGGAGGGTCCGGTTTTGCTGGGCACGGAGTCGGGGTTTGCTGCTCTCCGCGACGAATGCGTACCAGGCCGGTGCCGCGTACGTCAGGATGGGGCGGATGTATGTCTTGTAGATGTTTAGTTTGACTTTTGTAGGAAGGCGGCTGCTAAGTACTGGGCGCAGTTTCGTGCGTGCGACGGCGGTGCTCGCGACGACATTCGTCACGTGCTTGCGCATGGTGAGACGGCTGTCAATGGTGACGCCGAGGTACTTGGCCGACGTCAGCCATGGTAGTTGCTGTCCCGCGATAGTAAGCGGGGGCGGGATCAAGTGCTGGCGGCCGATTATCATGGCCTGGGTCTTGCCGATGTTGAGTGACATCCGCCACTTGTTTAGCCATTTTGGCAGTGCGTCCAAGGTGGGCTGGAGCTTCTGTGCCGCGTGTTGGGCCCGAATAGATGCCGTGTAATAGGCCGTGTCGTCCGCGTACAGTGCCAACTTCGCCTGGCCCACTACCGGGATGTCGTCGGTGTAGGCCTGGTAGAGTACGGGCGAGAGGCAACTGCCCTGCGGGACGCCGGCCTTGACGGGGCGCGGGGAGGAGAGGTGGCCCTCTACCACCACCTGCACGCTGCGGTCACGTAGAAAAGATGCAATCACTTGGACGAGTCGGAGTGGAGCGTTCGACTGCAGGAGCTTATATAGCAGGCCATCATGCCATACCCGGTCGAACGCTTTTTCCATATCTAGGAAAACGACTGCGCTGAATTCGCGCTTGTTCGCGCAGGTGGCGAAGTCGTGAAGCACCCGTGTGAGTTGCAGCGCTGTCGAGTGCTCTGGCCGGAACCCAAACTGCTCTGCGCGGGGGGTGAAGTACTGCGTAAGGTAAGGTAGTAATAGTCGCTCAAAGACTTTGGATAGACAAGATAGGAGTGTGATGGGCCTGTGGCTCTCTGGTTTGGCCGGATTTTTCCCCGGTTTGGGGATCATTACTACCTTACCTTCCTTCCATGCGGCGGGGTAGTGGCCAGTGCGCAAAATGCCGTTGTAGAGCCGGGTTACGGCAGCTATGGTTTTCGGCGGCAGTCGGCGTAGAGCGGAGTTTGTAATCGAGTCTAATCCCGGGGCTTTCCGGGGCTTTACCCGGGACATCGCTATGGTAACTTGCTTCGGCGTCAACACGATGGGATCTATTGCGGGGGCAGGTTTGATGCTTAAGTAGCTGGCAACATACGACTCTACCTGCGTGTTATGGTCTCTATCGACTATCGGGTTTGGAGTGAATTGCCCTACTAGGTGCTCTACCAGTAATTCGGCTCGGTCTTGTGCTTTGTATCTCGGCGCTCCATTGTTGTCGAGCAGAGGGCGCTGCATCTGTGGGGCCTGGGAGAGCTTTTTGCATAGACGGTGAACCGATGGCATGTCCCCGTCTATGGCTACAGCATCGATGTGTCTCTCCCAGGTGGCTGCTGAGTGGTTATCTAATGCCCGCTTTACCTGCTCTACTAATTGGTTTAGGCGGCTCTTTGCGGTGGGGCAGCGCGTCTGTTGCCACAGGCGTCGGGTGCTGCGCTTTTCTGCGATGAGATCTGCCACCCAGCGCGGTAGAGCGGATTTCCGCTCGTTGCTTGGGTGGGTGTGCAAGGATGATTTATTTAGCGCAGCCCTTATTACCTTTGTTAAGTCAGTGGCCGCTGCTTCGACATCTGCGGGGCTGTTAATAGGGCGTGTGGTGGTAGAGTCCTCCAGCTCGTTGACAAACGCCTCCCAGTTCACGCGCGTCCGCGGGGTAGGGGGGGCGACTCGTGCGGGCAACTCACCAAAGGTACAAATCACCGGGCGGTGGTCAGAGGGTAGCTCCGGGGACACCTGCTGCGTGATGGTAGTGGAGATGTCTCTGTGGACGATGACGTCCAGCACCTCTCCGTTGCCATCGGCGTCGTAGCGCGTCGGCTCGTCTGGGGCCTCGACTGCGTAATCGTTTTGTACCGAGTCGATGTAGAGTGACCGGCCTGCCTGGTTTTCTTTGGTGGAATTCCACTGCGGGTGTTTAGAATTAAGGTCGCCCGCCACAACGGTGGGCAGCGGGTAAAGCAGGCCCCTTAACTCTGTGGTGTCTAACGGGGTGCCGGGTGGCTTGTATGCAGCGTAAAAGCGGACGTCAGTGTCGCCCAGGCGGAGATCAATGCCCAGTGCGTAGAAAGAAGTGGCCGCGCTGGGCGGGGCCGGCTGATGTAGGATGCGACGATGGACTAAGATGAGCAGTCCGCGGTACGGTTGCCCACTGGTGGGTGAGATCTCATCCCTGCGATAAGCCGTGTAATTTGGAATACGGAAAGAGGCGCTCGGTTGAAGGCGCGTCTCGCTAACAAGGGCTACATCGATGTCGTGCTCACGGAGAAAGTGCTCTAGCATGCGACGTTTCCCCGTGAGCGTTTGTGCGTTCCAGTGTGCTATCTTTAGTGGGTTGAATTTTGAGCTAGAAAGGATACGCAGCAAGCCTGTAATTGGTCCGCCAGGGATTTCGCTAGCCCGGCGAACATCTGTTGCATGCCCGGTGGTAATTGCGTGCCCGGGAGGGCGGGTGCATTGGCCACAAAGCCGGTCGTGGGTGGCGCTTGAGTCGCGCCGGTATTTCCGCCGGGTGGCGGGGGTGCGGGGCGAGGGCCTCGCTTTTTCTTGCGTCGGTGGCTAAACGCAGGTACTGCGCCGCGCTGGGTCGGCGGGTTCGCCGGGGCCATTAGCGAGGCGGGCGCTGTCTCGCTTACTTCGGGAACGGGCACTGATGCCCGGGTGGTAGGGCCAGACTTGTTTGGAGGGCCAGATTTGGCTAGAGGCCCGGCTGCTTTGTTGCGAAACTCTTTTTTCTTAGATGGGCAACTGGGGTGATTTGCCGGGTGCGGGCCCCCGCAGTTCGCGCAGGTAGCGGGTTCCGTGCGTGGTCTAGGGCAGTCTGCGGCAGCGTGTGGGCCCCCACATCGCACGCAGGCGAGCGCTCGGTGACACCCTTTCGACGAGTGTCGGAAGCCCTGGCAACGGTGGCACTGGGCCGGGCCTTTCCTGCCCCGCCAGGCTTCGATAAGTATGCCCGGAAGGCAGAGTAACTCATTTACCTCAAATATTTTTGAAGTGGCGGTGACGTCAGCGGGTTTGGTGATGGCCACGAAGAAAATACAGCCGGGACGGCCGGCGCGCGCTCGGATTTGTTTGACGTGCTCGACCGTGTAACCGAGCTCGCCCAGCGCTGCCTTGATGTCCTCCGGCTCTGTGTTAAATGGGAGGCCGCGGATTGCGACCTTCATGCTGCGCTCTTCTGGCAGGGCATATGAGTACCAGCTCAGGCACTCTTTGGCTTCTAAATCAGTGAGGTATGATTGTATGAGCCGGTACTCATTGCCGTCTATCGGCGAAAAGCGAACGCCCTGTCCGTAGGGCCGCGCGCTGGGTGGTCGGCCGAGCAAATTGCGAATCGCTTTAATGTGCGTCGGCCAATTTTGTAGCGATTCAACAATTAAGGGCGGGTACCTTAGTTCCTTTGATGCCGTTGCGGGGGTAGGTGCGGAATTCCCCGTGTGGGTAGTTGTAGAAGTCCCCGTAGTGGGGATGGCGGTCGTCGTGGTGGGGATTTTTTGCTGGCGGGTAGCCGCAGAAAAATCCATGGAGGGGATGGCAGCCGATGTGGAGGGGATGGCGGTCGACGGTTTCGCAGCCGCAGCTTGTGCGAAAGATGTTGTGGGAGGAGAGGTCTTACTCAGATCCTGGATCACCCGGCGCGGCCGTTGTTCACGCTGCGGGAGCGCGGCCGGGGTCTGCAAAGTCTGCGGCTGCGGAGTTGGGGCTGAAGTCACCTCTGGATCGGTAGTCGCATCCGGGGTGGCTGGTTGGTCGCCGCTGCTACGGGACCGGTTGAGGCGGCGCGGGTCGCGAGGGTGGAGGGGGTGCGGCGTGGCGCACACGCGTTTTCCTCCTTCGGCTGGCGAACGGCGCTTGCGTTTGCTGCAGGCGGGCGGTAGAGTCAGCGGCAGGTCGTCCATTGCGGACAGTGCCTGAAGAGCCAGCTCATCAGATGGTGTGATGGCTGGTACGTCCCCCAGCTCGTATTCGGCCAACCGTATGTACGTAGCCAGCCAGCGGGTCATCCGGGCAGACAAGTACCCGGAGCTGATAAGCCGCGACACCATCACTGAGTCCGATTCATATCGGACTCTTGGCGATGTTGCGTTGGCGATCGGGCGTAACCGGCTGGCTGGGTCCGCCACAGGGCTGGGAGTCGGCGTTACTGGGGTCGTCGTCGCTGCGGCGACGTTCGCGGCTGCGGGCGAGGGCGCAGGTTGCGCGGCGGTTCGTGGCGCGGTTCGCGGCGGTGGCGGGTCGTCTGCCATGGCTCGCGTTCGCGCGGGGCGCGGATGATTGCGTTACCCCAGGGCAGGTTTGCGCCTGCCCTGCTGCCGTGTGGTAAAAGTGCGCGACGCTGGTCCGACGGGTCCAGGTGGTGTGTTTCCGCGGCTAATGTCAGGATTAGCGGGAAAGACACCGAAACGAAAGAGAGAGCGGGTACCGAACGCTGAAAACATGGAAAGTCATCCGTACTGAACAATAAGGCTTGTCAATAGGCGTGCAACGCCTTTTATAGTGCGACACAAACAAGTTTCACTCACAGATAGCGCAGTGGGGGTGGCGCGAAAAGTTGCGTAGTTTGAACTAGTCAAATTGTGTTCTTTTAATTTATATCTTATTGATTTTAAATAATAAGAATATCGCATTCTCCCACATATAATCTTAAAATTTTGACTTCCGGCCAATTTTATTTGCGATAATCTTCTGGTCCCCGCTCAGCACAACTTTTCCGACCGTGTGCCATGCATTTCATTGTGATGTCATATGACGTAGGCAATACTGTCGCGGGCTCACGAACTAAAGGCTCCAAAGTTACCTCGTTTGTATGAAAATCGACTGGTGTTTCTTATTATCTGTCCTTTGTATACAAAGTGAATTGAATTGAATTGAATTGACAACGTGTAACAGTATAAAGGACACAATCATAATAATACGGTAGATAGGGACCATCAAACTGAACTACTTTTCTATGGGATCAACTCTGAAATCGCGAAAAAAATCCCTTCGGACTGTAGGTTTCACTACATGGTTCCATCAGTGGGTCCAATGGGATTTCCAAATCCTCGTGTCCCCACTGCTAAATGTCAACTGTTTCATACATTTTGATATTTTTTAATCGTTATTAATTTTTGTATGAAAAAGCAAATTTTTTTTCGCGTTTTCAGAGTTGGTCCCATAGTAAAAGTTGTTCAGTTTGATGGCCCCTATCTACCGTATTAATGTGCCCTTTCTTTAGTTACACTTGTATATCAAAACATTTAGATATGTGTGATCTGACTAAAACTGATGATTTGAGTATAATGAATTATTACTACCTACAATGTGACCTGAATTTACAAGTTTTGTGTTAAAATTTGTATAATCCTGTATTTTAACCGACTTAAAAAAGGAGGTTCTTAGTTCGTTGGAATCTTTTTTTAGGTATGTTACTCGATTATTGTTGAAATTAACGTAATATTTATTATTTGTATAGGAAGCAACTTTTGCAATGGAAAAACTTTGCGAAAAAAAGGCACTTTATGATGTACATAAAATGAGATCCGATATACAAGATTATACATATTTCTAGTATATTATTTATTAGGATTTTACATATTTTGCCAAACACCTTAAATGTATTAATTAAAATTATAATAAGCATTACTATTGTGATATTTCTGATTGCAATAAATTAAATAATGTCGCATAAAATTAATTGGTCCTTTTAAGAGTAGGTAGGCCACATACAGACGGGATTCCGTTTCGGAATTCCGCACATACGTAATTCCGAACGCAGCCAATCCATACAAATCTATGGACCTAACCACACATGCGGGATGTTTCTTCATACATTATCAAAATTCCGTTCGGAAATCCAAATTGGGATTCCGTATGTATGTATGTGGCCGGGTTTATAGTGTTTTCATCGAGAGTTGGGTAATTATTATGATTATGAAAAAGAATAGCGACTGTCGCTTAATTACCGCAATTTGTATGACGATCGTGGTTTATAGTCGTGCGCACTGAGTTTTGTGGTAAGAGGCACGCCAGTTGTTGTCAAGCGCAGGGCCGCCTTTTGTTGTATGGAATGGAAATAATAAGCGGGTCGCAATTTGCACTGAGTAGAGCGTTTTCGCATTTTGCAGCTCAGATACGATGTCTCACTCACACTTTTGATTTTTTTAAAGATAATGAATGATTAAATTTATTTTTGGTTAATGTTTTCAATGTATCGGCAATAGAATAGTATTGTAAACCTACATTGTTTTTTTATTGAAAATGTATATTTTAATGTAGAAAAACTAGTTCGAATTTTTTTAAGGTTATTTCACAATGCAAATCCATAATATATCTATAAATAAATATACTTACGGGAAATATACGTTCGTGATAGTATTCTATTGAGGATACTTGAAAACATTCACTAAAAATAAATCAAGTCATTATATTTAAAAAAGTTCGATAGTGTGAGTGAGACCTATCTGAGCTTCAAAATGCGAGATGTGTTACGAATATCAACGATAAAATATATTTTTTCAACTACACCCATGCTTTAAATCCTCTATAAAAGGTTCTGAAACAGATTATTGCCCGCGTTAAAAAAACAGTGTCATTTAAAAAACCATAATTCGAACGCGTCAAGGTTGGTCGCGCCCGCGAGTTACTTCATATAATTCAGCACAACATTATAACACTCGTTTGGATGTTATTATGACGGAGGCGGGCGCGTGCGCGACCAGCCACTCGCTCGTATATTATAGTTACTGTGACACTGGTTGTCTGTAACTGGTTGGGAAATTTCTAATAAAAAGTTCCCATCGAGTAACAGGTGTGACTCGTTGGGAATTTTTCACTGGTTTGATTCGTTTTATAGAACGAAAACCTTTTATAGAGGATTCATATCATGGGTGTAGTGTAGATAAAGTCTTGTATGCAACTGTACATAAATAGATAAGTTCCTATTAAAACACTCATGTGATAAACCCACATTCGTGTTTTAATACCCCCATTATACTACAGTTGCATAAACTATTATGCTTGGACGTTAAGACTATTGTGATAAGGTTGAAATCAATTCTAATAAACTTAATGATACATTATGCTTTAGCAAGTTTCTATCTTTTTGTCTGTAATATTATACTATCGTATTTGAATATTCTGTATAATATTGATAGTATCATAGTGAATAATTTTAAAGAGTTGAATGTATTGCAAATGATTATGAATTTTACTTATATAGATATATTTTCTATATAAAATAAATTATTTGAATTATCTTTAGTGTTTCTTCATTTATTTGTCCCGAATAAAAAAATAATTAAAGGTGTCTTGAAAATAGGTACTAATTATGCTAATTCAAGTCAGTAAATGGACATTTCGAACTGTCAGATAATGTATGAGAAAAAACAAAATTTCGTCATATTTTAAGGATGGTAACACACCTCACATCAATGGTAAATAAAAATAATATAATGTTCAACACACTTGTAAAGTGAGCCCTAATACATCGCTTTTAGGGCCTCTAGCTAGAATTACAATGGCGCAAGTGCAAAAAATCGTGAAACTGACTTAAGTACACCAAACACCTAAAAAAACATCAAACTAACGTATGCAATATTGACTCTCTTAAAATTCTCGTAAATACAGCTAGATTGCAGTAGTGTCAAAGTCTAAATTGTGTGGAATTAAAAGACAACAACGCTTCATTGGTGAGTTACTCCCGGACCAGGTGAACATATCCAAAGAGATGTATTTAATAGCACTTTAAATTTGATGAAAACAGCTATAAAATTGTATATCAGCACCACAGAGGAAATAATCACTACTACGCACTTTAAAATAATGATAGACCTATAATTTAATATTATCACTACAAAAATAATGGTTTGCACTATAACAATTTTGTCAGCACTTTAAAATAATAATAGATCTATAATTAATATTATCACTACAAAACCTTGTTAAAAAAAGGAAAACCTCCTTCAAAAATCTTAACAAACAGATCTATAAAAAGCAAGAAATAATGTTCAAATCGATTAATTAAAACACGTCTGTTGAAGTCGGGTGGAGCTGAAAGTATTTTTTTACTTATTGTATTGTTTATATTTTTAAAGCCCCACCCGACTTCAATAGACGTGTTTTAATTAATCGATTTGAACATTATTTCTTGCTTTTTATAGATCTGTTTGTTAAGATTTTTGAAGGAGGTTTTCCTTTTTTTAAAAAGGTTTTTTATTTTAATTTTTTTTGTGGTAGGTATGTAAGCGTTGATTTTATAATATAAAACGTTATAATGTTTCAGATTTTTAATGGTATACCCCGAGTAACTCAATTTCCACGAATTCCGTTGGGCCTTCGAAGTTCAACTCTAGTCCAGGGGCCGTACCGGCTAACGAATCGATTTTCATAAAAGTCTGATGGGTTTCAAATTAAAACAGATAAATCGAGCCCCAATTGGGCCAAAATGACGAACCCAAATTCATGATGTCACACGAACATCGATATCTTCCGAATCACGTCAACAAAAAGTACAGAAAGTTCAATCACTGTACAGTTCCTATTTGATTTTGAGGAGTTCCCTCGTGTATCTTCAAAATCCAACGTCTCGAAATTAATATGGTATCATCCTTAAGGTGTTTTCTTTCAAATAAAAAAAGAATCATCTAAATCGGTTCATAAACAAAAAAGTAATGGTTGAAAATCCGTCTGAATTCATATAAAATGGTTACGAAAACGACAGTATTTTCAAGATTACTTGAAAACTACTGAACCGATTTCAAAATTTCAAAAAATGGGACCAACTTAGGAACAAACCTCATGTTATAACGTTTGAAACATTTCAATCGATTCAGCCGTCTTCGAGTAATCGGTGTACATACATATATATAAAAAAAAATATACGCGACGAATAGATAACCTCCTCCTTTTCAAATTTTTGAAGTCGGTTAAAAAATAATGGTTTGCACTATAAAAACTGGGGGTTAACGTCACCTGCGCTCTTCAACCTGTACGTCAATCGGCTGATCGTTGAGCTGAGCAACACTAATGTCGGCTGCTCAATTGATGGTCACTGCATCAATAGTATCAGTTATGCGGATGACATGGGTGCATGTTGCTCAGCCCATCGATAGCGTCGATCAGAAGGTTACTGGGTGTATGTGAGGAGTATGCTAAATTGCACGGTCTCCTGTATAATGTTAAAAAAAGTGAACTCTTGATCTTTCAAGCTAGGGGTCGTAAGCTGACTAGTGTGGCACCTGTACGCGAATTTACAAAGGCTATACTATTTCAGTCACGAGTCAGACTCTAATGGTTGAGCTTTTGTTTATGCATATTACTCAACAATACCTAAACTATTTCAGTGAAAAAAATGACTCAAATGGATTAGTTTTTGCGTTGATATTTTCAAAGAAAATGCACGGACAAAACCTAGTACTGTACAAGCAAACAAGTCGTATAAATGAAGGGTTATGTACTACTTACTTTTAAAGTTTTATATTGGTTATTAACTAACTCTGTTATCGTTCTTATAGACAAATTACATCTGATGATTAAGTCGTCTAACTAGTCTAATTACAACCTCGAATAAACGTTTTTTCAACTCAATTAAGTAACAGTAATATAATGGTAAGTCGTAAGAACGTTTCAGTCGTAAAAAGGTTTTTTAGTCGTAATAAGATTTACGGGTTAAAACGTGCAAAAACACTGTTATTTTGGGGGGTCCTTATGACGTCATCGAGACGTACGCGAACCTTATGTCGTACTTGATAAAGCACATATTGCATTGAGCTTGGCATTTCCTTCAAAACCCTTTTAACTCAACCATTTCTAAACGGATGAAAGTTTGTTGGTTTGGATGTTTGGATTTTTGTTTCTCAATCACGCAAAAACTACTAAACGGATTTGGTTGAAATTTGGCACACAGTTAGTACATAGTCTAGATTTAAACAAAGGATACTTTTTATTCCGATATTCTCACGGAAACGGGAACCACGCGGGATAAGCCGAGGGCGGCCGCTAGTGTTTTTTTATATTATACCAATAAAACTATGTTTCACAAGGAATAGAAACGAAATTGTGAACCGAAAGGATAATATCGTTTTATAAAGAAAATTTCAAAATATTAATGCGCCTTTAAAGTAAAGCGTGTTACAATAAAACACTAGCTTTTGCCCGCGATTTCATTCGCGTGGTTAAGATTGATTTTGATGTGCATTTATTTTGAAAGTCACGGATTAACAACCTAGGTATTTAGCAGTACTTAGACCTAATTTCACACATTTAAATTTTCCCATAATAATTCATGTACAAACTGGAACACTCTGGAGCATCCTGTATAACGGCAATTTTCCAAAACCCTTTATTACTGGTCACCTACACCATGAAAGGTACCTACCCTCCAAAAATGTTATCTCTACCAGCAAAAATGGTTCAGCCCTATACATATCCCCATAGGTACAATTACAAACTGGAACACCCTGTATAACGGGAATTTCCCAAAATGCTTTCTTAGTGCTCACCTACACCATGAAAGGTATCTATCTACCCTCCAAAAATGGTGTCTCTACCTTCATATCAGCCGTTAGGGCTCTACGCTTATCCCAACAATGAATCAGTGAATGAATCAGTCAATCAATTTAGAGTTTTATTACCATTATGCGACCTAGGTATTATGAAATGCGCCACTTTCGCCTTTTATAACCGTTTACTTTATATCTATACATACCTACGACTAACCTAATAAGTTGCGTGTAAAACGTTACCTATCTCAATAAGACTTTATTTTGCTACTCAAATAGATAAGCTTTTGTCGAGAATGATATAAATATAACGTACGAACGAACAATACTTAGTCGAGTCACAGATAATATAATACTGTTAACTACTACAGATACCTCATCCCAAACAAAGAAATGGCACGTGTCGTCGTAAGGCGATTAGCAGGGCTCAAGAATCTTGTATTCATATTCTTTGGCAGGGCTACTAAAAATGTTTTTCTTATAAAACGCTAGGTGGCGTCGCACGCAGCACGCTTAACACAGATAGATAGCTACAAACTTTACCAAACTTTCCAAACAGACGTTAAAATCTTGGAAACGCAAAAAGCAAAACAATCTTATTAGTACAAATTATTGCCGATAGGTGGCACTAATTTTTTTTATTTGTTTAAAAACCCTTTATTTTACTGTTTCACTACAATTTTGCATTTGGTGATTGAAGAAATATTTTTTTTTTACTAAGAAAGAGAGTGAGACTTTTGCTTGTATAGGTAGGTAGGACCTTCAATAAAAGTCATTTCCGTCGCTGCATCTAAAATATCGGGCAGAGTCAAATCTTCACATTCACCGCTATCAGACATTTTAAAGCAAGAATAAAAACAGTACAACAAACAGTTAAAAATGGAATTCAAAACTTTTCTGTAAATGGCGCACCCCGCACCACAGACCGTATACTAGAGCCCATACGTTAGTACTACATAGTATTGTTTTATGGTCTGTGGTTAGTACTATTATTTTATTAAAATTAAAAAGTAAAAGTGTGCTATAAAAATAAAAAAGTTATTTTATGATGCAGAATGTTGAACTGTGATGGCTTTTTTTATTCATGAACAAAAGTACGTGTCTATACTATCTTTTTTGAATCCATATGGAACTTAACGTTGTGTGTGAACATAATAGTTATTTATGCAACTGTACTATAATGAGGGGTGTTAAAACACGAATGTGGGTTTATAATAGTATCACATGAGTGTTTTAATACCTAATTAAGTACAGTTGCATACAAGACCTTATTTACATCCATTTTTATATTTTTATTTGGGAAACCAACACTATTTTAATACATATGGATTAAAAACACCCATGATATGTATACTCTACAAAGGGTTTTGACTTTGACTTTGTCTTTGACTTTACTCCTCCTCATGATATCTTCCGAAAGTGTGTTATAATGTTGTACTGAAAACCTAACCTCTCGCTCGGATATCGTAATGTTGGCAGTAAGATAACCGTTTCAGAACCCTTTACAGAGGATTTAAAGCATGGGTGTAGATAACAATAATTATCTGCCTTTTGTATTTTACATTAGAGGAAAAAGTATTTTATTTTTATTTGTAAGTACTCTCAGCAAGTGTTGAGTGTGTACCTGTTTCTTTCGTTTTAAATGTTCGTTTGTAGATTCGTTTTTTTGTCAATCAAATACAGAATAAAAACGAGTATTTTAATTATTTTAATAATTTAATTCGCGATACACACACAAGGCAGTGAGACTCTACTAGACTAGGAAAAAAGCTTAACTATTTGAGTGAATATGTATAATACCGTACTAGGTTTTGTCCGTGCATTTTCTTTGAAAATATCAACGCAAAAGCTAATCCATTTGAGTCATTTTTTTTACTGAAATAGTTTAGGTATTGTTGAGTAATATGCATAAACAAAAGCTCAACCATTAGAGTCTGACTCGTGACTGAAATAGTATAGCCTTTGTAAATTCGCCACCTGTACTACTTAACGGCGTGGCTCTTGGTAGGGTGAAAGAGTTCAAGTACCTTGGACTCTTGGACATATCGTTACAGAGCATTTAAAGGATGATAGTGACATTGAGAGGGAAAGGAGGGCGATGGCGGTCCGCTGTAATATGTTGGCCCGCAGATTTGCACGTTGTAGCATGGAGGTAAAGCTAACCCTTTTTAAAGCCTTCTGCCAAACTTTATACACGTGTAATTTGTGGGTCAACTATACGCAGGGGACCTTCAACGCCCTCCGAGTACAGTACAACAATGCCTTCAGGGTGCTGATGGGGCTGCCCCGCTACTGTAGCGCATCAGAGATGTTTGCGCATGCGCACACGGATGGGTTCCATACTGTGGTGCACAAGCGAGTCGCGTCGCTGATGTTTAGGGTGCGGGGCAGTGCCAACACCATCCTGAGAGTCATTAGTGACAAGCCTGATTGCCCCATTACGGGGCACTGGATGCGTATACACACGCATGTGCCAGGTGTTCCGGTGGGGCACAGGTATTTAAATTAAATAATGTAAACTTGTTTGACGTTGACTGATATTTTCATTTTATTTTAATTCAAATTGTTAATAATGTTACAATCAAATCGAATATTTTTACTTTTAATTTAATTTTAAATTTTAATTATCAATTTTTATTCTAATTCTATTTTAATGTAAATGTTAATTTTATGAACTTTTTATAATATTATTTTAGTTCAATGATTTAATGTTGATTTGATAGGTATTTGAGCTGTTTTATGTTATGCAATATGGACCTTGTCTGAAATAAAATATTTTTATATTTTATTTTATTTTTATTTTATAACTGTGTCCCAACTCCTTTCTCTCACTCATTTAATTTCCTGTCAAACCATGTCAGACTAATGAGATGGCAAGATGATAACAACTTGTGGCATAATGCATACCACGCCATCAGGTATCATTCAATCATTTTGGCGTTGTTGTTGGTCGCAATGGAACCTAACCTCCGGAGGTTAGGTTCCTCCTCTCCTCAGCTCCTCTCTCGCTGCGCCCGCTCGTCGTCGCACCTAGTCGTCTGTTTAAGTACTAAAGTTATAAAATTAATTTGTATGGTGCAAAGTATTAATTTTAAAGCTATACAATTAAATTGTATAGTGCAAAGTATTAATTTTAAAGCTTAGCATATTTATAGTGGAAACCATTATTTTTAAAGTTCATTCAATAAATTTTGAAGCTAAACATTTTAAAGTGTGTTACATTATTTTTAAAGTGCATTATATATGTATTCCCCATATCAAAAGTCCCCCCTATGCTAGGGGTTGGGGGGTTGAAGGTCCCATTTTTTGGTTTTTCACATGTTGTTTGCATTACATTTAATTTACGATTAAGTTTGTTAGAAAAAATCAAAAAGTTAAGATTTTATTTTAATTAGTTGGGACCTTAATGATTCAATTACTAGTGACCTATAAAGGCTCCGTTTTTAGGGTTCCGTACCCAAAGGGTAAAAACAGGACCCTATTACTAAGACTCCGCTGTCCGTCTGTCTGTCTGTCACCAAGCTGTATCTCATGAACCGTGATAGCTAGACAGTTGAAATTTTCACAGATAATGTATTTCTGTTGCCGCTATAACAACAAATACTAAAAACAGAATAAAAATATTTAAGGGGGCTCCCATACAACAAACGTGATTTTTGCCGTTTTTTTGGTACGGAACCCTTCGTGCGTGAGTTCGACTCGCAAATGGCCGGTTTTTTAATATTATCCCCGATTCTAGGCCACACACTGTATATCTCGAAAACTATGCATACCAGCGACATGAGTCGTTTTCGTTGACTGGGCTATTTGGAATCAATGAGAAGTACCTAAAATAACAAAATTTTGTTTTGGTTCAGCTGAATCAATATTTATAGACTCGAATATCTACTAAATTGCGTCATTCATGAAATGATAGTTACGAGTTACACGTGGATTTGCTTATATTGATATCCTTTATTTTAATTAAAGAACTAAAATTGCTTACTTTACCTTAGATTGCGCTTACTTACCTATTGACAGGTGTTTACTAGGTACACAATTAAAGAATATCTGGAAATTAAATGTTATCTAATTTGACCTAACTAATATTATTATTATTGTAATTATTTGACACAGTATAAGGAATCAAAATATCTATAAAATTTATTAATTAATCCTATATAATATTGTAAATCGATAATAAAGGTACTAAAAAAATATTAAGATACAGCTGTCCCTACAGATAAGTGCGTGATTCTGAATTCTTATGTTATGTATCAACCCTGTCACCGCATTTATATGAAATAAACAACTTTGATCTTCGGAACGTTCGATCAGTTGCCCAAAATATCCGATCCCAAATATCCGACCCGAAATCTTAGTTTCCGAAAACATCAATTTCCTAAAACATATTTTTTTATCGGTTTCTAACATCCGTTTCCTAAATTATACTTACTTTTGCGGGACTATGTATTACATTGTTTATTCTTATGGTATTACTATTATAAGTTTACTGAATGCTTTGTTTGCATGCCTTCACCAAGGCTGAGGCATTAGAGTATATATTCTGTGCCGGGAGGTAGCGGCAATGATGAAGTGAACGCGTAGGCGTAGTAACTATTTTAGTTTTTTATTAGTCTTGTTTTTTTGGTTTCATTATCTGATAATGCGTTTTACAACAATACTTTTTTAAAACATGACATACAGACAAACAATCGATTTAAGGATACCTATTCAAATTATCAGAAAACAATTGATATTAGAAATGTATGTTTGACGTCAGAACTATAAATAACAGTGGTAAAGGCTGAATAAACATCAATATTATTCAAATGGCGTTAAGTAAATACCAGGTGGGTATAAAAAGGTATTTGGGAGTAACTTACAGCATTCTGTTTCGGGAACTCAAAATCATTCAAGATGAAATTTACTCTGATTCTTTTCTTCATCGCAGCTCTGGTGAGTATATTTTTGATCTATCAACATTTATTTGCTTCTAAAAGATACATCATCCAAAAAATGTGTTATGGAGCCTCTAATCAGGGTTGGCATGATTAAATCACTTTGATTTAAATCAAGTGATTTTTGAATAAAAATCATTGATTAAATCAAATTGCTCTTTTTCTCTCTTATATTTATATAAAAAACTAAAAATCTTAATTTTGAATAATTGATAGACACACAAATGTATGTTAAAATTAACTTTGTGTTAGAATTACTGCACAATATTGTTTTTTCTTAAAAAAAACTGCCAAATAATTTGTCCTTATATCTTCCACCAGATATTTTTAACTATTTTATTAATCTTTACTTGTGTTTCTTCGAAATTAAAATAATGTCAAATAAATAAAACATAAGCGTGTTGTGGTTTTACGCACTATTTTAAGTAGATTTTAAAGGCTCAAGCAAGAAATCGAAAAAATCTGATTTTTTTCGTTTTTTTGCAATAAATCAGTGATTTTTGATTTTTTGCAAAAAATCATGATTTTTTCCAACCCTGCCTCTAATACACTGGATTAGACTGCATTAGAACTGCCAGCCAGTAGCAAAATTGTAGTTCGGATGTAGTCTTGTGCGGTTGACATAATTACATCAAAACTGCAAGCTGACTGCGCAGTCCACAGCAGTTGGCGTGGATTTCTAACCGCATTAAAACCGTGCAGTTAACCTGCAGCCAGAGTGCAGCAGTGGGTATAACTGCACGCCGTCTGCATGATGCAACGAACTAATACGAATTCCAAATCGTGTATGAAATAGCAAGATTCGTATCTTGCTATACGCATTTCGTATGCGTCTTACGATTTCATACACGATTTGGAATTCTAATGATTCAAAAATAGGGCCCCAGATTTTGAGCGGTAACAGGCTAACTGCACGGTTTTAATGCTAATTAAAAATTGTTGTGTTAACGTTAGTACTATTATACAGGGTCTCCCAAAACTTTGCCACATGGAGGGAGAGTACCTTAAATATTGAAGATAGAAAATTTTACTGAAAGAAGAATTCATTTTATTTTAAAAATTAATGCGAACTACATTCAATGATTTTTTTTAAATATTGCATTATTTCCTATACAAATTGATACAATACGTAATCATTAAAATTTAAATGTAAAATTTCTTGGTCTACCTATTGTTTAAGATGCTGTGCTACTTAAAAAAAAAATCCTATTAAGTAACCCTTTCGATCGGTATCGTAAAAATAAAAGATTGTTTTTTTTTCTAATTTGGTGGGTTCGATTCCTGGTTAAGGCCATGTTAAGGCATGCGATTTTTCGAAAATCTTTGAATACAGTTCCAATTATTTCAAAAATCAAAATGAAGTGTTCTTTCAGTAAAATTTCCTATCTTCAATATTTAAGGTACTTTCCCTCCGTGTGGCAAAGTTTTGGGACACCCGGTATATTCTGTGCCCGGTATTATAGCTCCGGAACACAACAATTTTAAATTGTTGTTATGGCGTCAGACTTATGTAAGGTGGTGGTAGCTAGCCAGGCGGCGATATTAGAAATGCCTGTGGGGTACAGACACTACATGCTCTGTACCGCTCTGGGTTTTTCTAAAAAATAATGTCGAAAAAGCCTGTGTTTCAGAGCATCGCTTGCTCTGTAGCGCGCGGGGTTTTTCGACTAAAAATTAAATAATGTCACCCTAAAAAGCCTGTGGAACACAGACAATTCAGAAAATTACAGTTGTGGTTAAAGTATTCCTTCTATATGTTTAGGTAATGTATGTAATGTAGAATATTAAAATAGTGATTTCTAGTTATACTAGCGATATTTTTTTTAACAAAGTGGTATCATTTTTTAGTTTATCCTACTAGTAATATTAATTTATTGTAAATCTTAAAATGTTTTTTCTCTCAAACCCATAAAAAAAGCTTTTTAAAAAAAGAAAAACCTCCTTCAAAAACCTTAAAAATAGAGCTATATAAAAAGCAAGAAATAATGTTCAAATCAATTAATTACAACACGTCTATTGAAGTCGGGTGGAGCTGGAAGTAATTTTTTTACTTATTGTTTTGTTTATATTCTAAAAGTCCCACCCGACTTCAATAGACGTGTTGTAATTAATCGATTTGATCATTATTTCTTGCTTATTATAGAGCTCTGTTTTTAAGGTTTTTGAAGGAGGTTTTTCTTTTTTTTAAAAGCTTTTTTATTTTAAACTTTTTTGTGGTAGGTATGTAAGCGATGATTTTTTAAATAAAACGTTTTAATGTTTCACATTTTTCAATGGTATACCGTACCCCGAGTAACTCAATTTCCACAGGAGTTCCGTTGGGCCTTCGCAGTTCAACTCTAGTCCAGAACGTTCTTGACAATAGATAGGTACCTACTTAACTTGTTTTTGATTGTAATAAACCTCCCAATATTTCAATCATTATTCAGTTCCTACTTGATTTTGAGGAGTTCCCTCGTGTATCTTCAAAATCCAAAGTCCAATACCAATGAAATTAATATAATATCATCCTTAAGGTGTCTTCTTTTAAACAAAAAAAAAATCATCTAAATCGGTTCATAAACAAAAAAGGAATGGTTGAAAATCCGTCTGAATTCATATAAAATGGTAAAGAAAACGACAGTATTTTCAAGATTATTTGAAAACTACTGAACCGATTTCAAAATTTCAAAAAATGGGACCAACTTGAAATAAACCCTAATGTTATAGCGTTTAAATCATTTCAATCGGTTCAGCCGTCTTCGAGTAATCGGTGTACATACATATAAAAAAAAAGAAATATACGCGACGAATAGATAACCTCCTCCTTTTCAAATTTTTGAAGTCGGTTAAAAATGGCAGGCTATGCTAAATGGGATGGATTGGGATGAAAGGCACACATATAGTTTTTTTAACCTGGATGAAAATATAGCAGACTTTAGTTCCTAAGAACGTTTCTTGGATAATTAATAAATAATATAGGTACCTAGTTACGTTTTATAGTATCACTAATCTGACATAATATAAATGTGATACTAAATGTGTTTTTCATTTCGATTTATTCTTTTTTCATCGATATTTTTGTTATAAATAAAGAATATTACAAAAAAGACAAAAATACATACAGGCACCGTAGCACCTACTCTAGCGCCGCCAATACATTTATTTTTATTACTCGTAAACCAGGTAAATATTAAAAAAAAGCTAAGATCGTGGCCTCCTAAATGGTCTATATATATTTTTTTTAAATAACTCTTCAACAGTTTTCATACTTTTAGTAAGTTTTGAAATCCGTTCTTGCCAAAATTAGCCACTTTGAGCTAAAATGGATTTTTAAAATTACAAAAAGAATTGAAACTGTTGAAGAGTTATTCGAAAAATATATGAGACAATTTAAGAGGGCATGATTTTAGCTTTTTTAAATTTTGACTTAGTTAACGAGTAATAAAAATAAATGTATTGGTGGCGCTAGTAGTGGGTAGTAGGGCGCCTTAAGAAACAAAAAACACATTTATATCAGTGATTATAATTTTCTTGTTAACAGAAATAGCCAGCAAGATTCTTTATTTCCTATATTACAAAAGTACTCTTTGATGTGGGTATACAAGACAGTACGTTAAGTTAAACAGTTGAACTATAAAACAGCTTTGATTACGTACGGCATAAAGGCGGTCATAAGGTCAAGTACCTTTTAGTCTAATTCTGATGTGCTGTTGACTGTAGGTATTATCAAACGAAATAAAAAAAATGAAATAACGTTCGGCTGTTAGTTATCACGCTCGGAATTTGCGAAAAACTAACAAAATACTTTTCTTTTATAAAAATAACTATTTTTGTAAAACTCTCAATTAAAATTACTTATGTTAGGGTATTTTCATTTCCTTTCCCTTGATGAAAAAGGATGAAAAGTTAGATTGTGCTATGCCGTTTTTGAGAAATTTTGCAAATTACGATAAAAACAGCTGTTCTTTGGGGATTTTTTTCTAAAAGGACCTACCAAAAATAAATTTCATCCCATATTTTTTTAACGAGTTAAACGTTCTTTTGATAAGATAGATTTGATATTTTAGTTTAAATATCCAAGTTTCACGACACTTAGTCCCTTACGCGTCTGTATAGCTCAGGGTATTTATATTTAGAAAATCACTGTGGATCACAGCGCAAGGTGTCTGTGTTCTACAGGCTTTTTATGGTGATATTATTAAATTTTAAGTTGAAAAACCCCGCGCGATACAGAGCAAGCGGTGCTCTGAAACACACAGGCTTTTTTCGGCATTATTAATTAGAAAAACCCAGAGCGGTACAGAGCAGGCAGTGTCTGTACCCCACAGGCATTTCTAATATCGCAGCCAGGCGGACTTGAAATAAGTCCTACCATCAACCAAACCGAGTACAAATTGTAACCCCCCCTGGTAATCGAACCCGGGACCCGCTGCGTCTTACACGGGCGGGCGAAGCCTAGACCACAGAGGCGGTTAATTATTAATGTTTTATGTTTTATTTTACAGCTGGCATTAGCCGTGTGCAGTCCAATAGCTAACCCTGAACCAATAGCTAACCCTGAATCAATAGCTAACCCTGAACCAATAGCTAATCCTAAACCATCTGCTGGTGAGTTTACAATAAAATTTTGTTTGTCAATTATTTGTATTAACGGCTTGATGTCTTTTTTTATTGACATTGATGTCAATTTAAAATTGAATTTATACAAATTTAATGTGAATTTCAGGTTCTTGGGGCGGCCTTTAACAGCTCGTACACTAGGTAACTACTTTAGTTTGTCTACAGCGTGAAATTTTAATCATTTGGTTCCCGCCGATGATTACAAGCAACTTTTACTATAGGGGCCAACTCTCCTCCTCGCAAAAAAAATCAGATATTCCATACCAAAGTGCAGTACCTACCTACTCGACCTAAACATGGATGGAACTGTATGGTATAGCAGATTTTTTTTTGCGAGCAGGAGAGTTGGCCCCATAGTAAAAGTTGCTTGTAATCATGAGTGGAACCACCCCACTGCGGGAACCAAATGATTAAAATTTCAGCGTGTATATTAAAATAACGTTTTAAGCACAGGGTAAAACACGTCTATCAAAGTCGGGTGGGGCTGGAGGACCTCTTTTTTGTCCTATATAAAAGCCCAACCCGACTTCATTAGACGTGTGTTTATCTCGTATCTAATGATTTAAATATTATTTCTTGCTTTTTAGAGACAATTTTGAAGCGGTTTTTGTTTAAAGCTTTTTAACCGACTTCAACAAAAGGAGAAGGTTCTCAATTCGATTGTAAATGTATTTTTTATCGTTGTTCGCGCGTATCTTTGACATTTATGAACCGATTTTGATGAATATTTTTTTGTTCGATTGAGTTTGCTTGCGAGATGGTCAAATTTAATTTTTTTTCAAAACGGTCGAGTAGTTTTCAAGTAATCCTGAAAATACTATGATTTTGCATCAATTACCTTGACGACTTTCTTACTTATGAACCGAATTAGATGATTTTTTTTGTAATAAGAATACTTTAGTGTAGTCTTTTTAACCGACTTCAAAAAAGGAGTTTGACCCGTATGTATGTATGTTTCTCCGTGTATGCAAAATCTCATCATGATCGATCGAGTAGTTTTAAGACGTAAAGGCGTAACATACAAACAAACGGACTTCCGCATACTCCTTAATTATTAGGTACTATGGGCAACAGCGTCGCTTAACCAAAATTGGTATGCGCGCGTATCGCCCCTGCACGAACTAAACGTATACCGGGTGTCCCAAAACTTTGCCACATGGAGGGAAAGTACCTTAAATATTGAAGATAGGAAATTTTACTGAAAGAAGACTTCATTTTATTTTAAAAATTAATGCGATCTGCATTCGACGACATTTTTTTCAATATAAATTGATAAAATTCGTAATCATTAAAATTTAAATGTAAAATTTCATGGTCTTCCTTTTGTTTAAGATGCTGTGTTACTTAACAAAAAATAATCCTAACGAGTAACCCTTTCGATCGGTATCGTAAAAATAAAAGATTGTTTTTTTTTCTAATTTGGTAGGTTCGATTCCTGGTTAAGGCATGCGATTTTTCGAAAATCTTTGAATACAGTTCCAATTATTTCTAAAATCAAAATGAACTCTTCTTTCAATAAAATTTCCTATCTTCAATATTTAAGGTACTTTCCCTCCGTGTGGCAAAGTTTTGGGTCACCCGGTATAGTGACGGCGCGGCGTGCGAGCGATTTTAACCTTAGGAGTGGTCAAGCGACGCTGTTGCCCGTGTTACCTATATATTTTGATTATTTTAATTTGTAACTCGTTTCTAATCATTTATCTAAACTGTTTGTTTCAGATAACGCTTTCACTACAAGCCAACTATTTCTTCCAATAAAATGAAATGTCACCACTTAACAGTCAATCAAAACTATGTAATTATTTGATATGAGTAAAGTCCTTTGCGTAAAATTCAATAAATTTATATGGTAATCTTCTGAAGATCTGTGTTTATTTTTTTCATTAATCCTTAAATATCACAGAATATATAAAGCTAGGGACAAACTGAGCCCACGTACGCAACGTATGCAACGCATTGTTAAATCTAAACGTTAGAATTTGTATGCCTAGTGTAGTATATTGCGGGTATTTTATTATAAACTACATGTGGGTAGGTCATACTTTTATGTGAATAAACCAGTGTTAAACCAACTTGCGTGTGTTTCACTACATGGTGACAGCGGTGCATTAATTTAAATAGATTTGCGAAGTAACTCGCGTATTTTTCGGTTTTTGTGTGCTGCTTTACGTGTTTTACGCGCGTGTTCCATTAACACGCGCGTCCTCCGGCGGAATTATCACTCGAAGGTGGCCCCGCCTCGCGATCCGATGCGTGGCGAAAATGGCGGCGGCTATTTGAGGTGTTTTTAAAGGCGTCTGGAGTGAGCAAAGAGCCTAAAGATGTTCAGGCTAGTTTGTTGGTTAACCTCATAGGACCGGCGGGGTATGAGGTTTATACCACGTTTACGTTTCAAAAATATGAAAGTGCTGATGACATCGAATGTATATTGAAGAAATTTGAAAACCATTTTGGTACTAAGCCGAATATAACGGTACAACGCTTCAAGTTCTTCAGTCGCAATCAGGAGGATCGGGAGACGATTGACGAATATGTGACTGCTTTACGACTGTTGAGTCAAGAATGCGAGTTTGGTAGTCTACAGGAAAGTCTACTACGAGACAAGATTGTCTGTGGCATCGTCAATAATACAGTCAGAGACCGGTTGCTCCGCACGGATGAACTGACGTTGTCGAAGGCAATACAAATCTGCCAGGCGGCAGAGATATCCAAAGAGGAAGGACTTTGTATCGACGGCGGTCACGGTGAAGTGCAGGTGAACGCAATGGCTTCACCCGGGGGCAGCGGCAGCTGGCGCGGAGCGGCCGGGAGCAGGCGCGCGTGGCAGCGAGCGAGCCGCGCCGGGCGGCGAGGCCAAGGCGGCCGCGGGCCGGCGCGTGCGCATTTTGATACTTCGGAGTCCGGCGCATGCAGCAACTGTGGCCGTATGCGCTGTGAGTGTGAAGGCGGTACTCGATGTCCGGCGAGTAATGCCTTATGTTTTATTTGTGATAAAAAAGGTCATTTTTCGCGAGTGTGCGAGCGTAAACAAGTGATGCGTAAAGTGTTAAATTTAAGTATCGAGTCGGAAAGTGAAAGCGAAGAACTGTTTTTTGTTAATACTATAGGAGAGGACACAAAACTCAGTAAGTCATTGAATGAATGGATCGAACGTATTACATGTAACGGTAAACAAATAAATATTAAGATAGATACAGGTTCCATGATAAATGTTATATCTAAAAACGATTTTTTAAATTTAGGGTTTTCAATTGAACAACTCGAGCCATTTACGAAACGTGTACATTCTTTCACGGGAAATCGTTTAAGTACCTATTATTGGTTTGCACAATTTGAATGTCATTTACAATAACAAACATTATTTGTTACCGTTTGTGGTTGCAGACATGAATTGTCAAAATGTTTTAGGTTTAAAATCTTGTAGAACATTGGAGTTGATAAATTATATAGATATGATAAATATTGATAAATATTCTGGTTTGTTTAAGGGTTTAGGTAAGTTACCTGGAAAATACAGTATAGTAGTGGATAAAAATGTGCAGCCTGTAATGTGTCCTACTAGAAAAATACCGTTAGGGCTCAAAGATAAGTTATTTATGGAATTACAGAGAATGGAAGAGCTCGGTGTTGTGAGGAAAGTAACGCATCCGACTGACTGGGTTAATGCAATTGTATTAGTGGCTAAAAAAGATGGTAGCATTCGTGTATGCTTGGACCCGAGACCTCTTAACCGGGCAGTGCGGCGTGCGCAGTTTACGCTGCCCACCGTGACAGAGCTGGCCGTGAAGCTGCGTGACGCCCGCGTATTCAGCGTGCTCGATGCTCGCTGTGGATTTTGGATGGTAGAAATTGATGATGCTAGTGCCGACCTTTGTACCTTTAGTACGCCGTTCGGCAGATATCAGTTTATGCGATTACCTTACGGTATAAGTTGTGCGCCGGAAGTTTTCCACGGAAAGCTTCGTCAGCATCTAGAAGACTTGGAAGGGGTTGAATCTTTTATTGATGACGTCATCGCGTGGGGACGGTCACAGGAGGAACACGATAATAGATTACAACTTTTGTTGCAGCGTGCGCAAAAAATAGGTATTAAATTTAATCGTGATAAATGTCAGTTCGGTGTGTCGGAAATAAAATATCTAGGTCACAGGTTTGATTCTAATGGAATGAGAGCGGAAGAAAGCAAGGTTAAAGCTATATTGGACATGCCTCAGCCCACGGATAGGAAGTCGTTGGAAAGGTTTTTAGGCATGGTTAATTATTACTAATTGGGATACAATGCACTGCAACCACCACCGTTTTAAATACTTAAGTAATTACACTTTTAGAAACCTATGTTCTTATTACCTACTTATACTTTTACCTTGTTATCGAGTAATAAACAATGAGACAACCGTTTTATGTTGAGATTAGTTTATTACTGACTTACTTAATACATTCGTGCACCCTTATATTATATTCATATACGACACCACCGGGGTGCAAAGAAAAAAAAAACAGGAAAAAAAAAAGTTTGATCTATAAGTAAAAATTACAAAATCTTAAATATGTGCATTTTTAAATATATTTTTTTTCTTAACTACAAAAGACAAAATTATATAAGGTAGTATACAGGTGCCTGTAGTTAAACTTATTTCAACTATAAAACTTAAAATTTAAAGACAAAAATGTCAGTAAACATTATGACAAAAAACTACAAGCAACTACTTTCTTTTTCTCTCTTTCTACAAGTAACTAATTTCATAAGAACTTTTTTTTCTACAAAACATAACTTTGTATTACATATCTAACTTCTTACAAACATTCAGATTTTTTATATGAAAAATCTATTTATCTATCTATTAACAACTCCTTCAGTTAATAAAAAACATCTTCTGGTAAAAAAAAACTATCCCAGTTATTTGTCATAAAAAAATTTAACTATGATTTCATGACATATAAATCAAACTTACATAAATTATTTTATAAAAACATTCAGTTTTGCTATCTTAACAATCTATTTATCAATCAACTCATTTATTTATCAACCCATTCAGATAATAAAAAAAAATATTCTGGAAAAATGTATATCCCAGTTATTTTTACTACATTACATTTATTTCACAACAAAAATTGTATCTCAAAAATCCATTTACATATCTATCTAAGTTCTGTTAATCCATTTAGGTAATACAAAAATATCTTCTGGTATTAAAGAAAATATCCCAGTTAATAAACTCCATTCGTTTTATTAAACAAAATTATCTTCTGGTATTAAAAATATATCCCAGTTTATTATAAACAATACATTTCACGTAGTATTATTAGTCTCTTTTATATGAGTAAATAGTAAATCAACGAAATCCGCTCGGGCGTAACGTTGTTTATTTTATACTTTATATCTAACATTATCTCAATAACATTACCACTAATCATTAATATAATAATAAGCATTATTATTTCTATAAAAAAACCATGTCATTTATTTTATTACTTATTCATCTCAAAACTATTTATTCTCTCACTATTTCCTTTTAAAAATAGTATTAAAAACTTATTCCATACTAGGTAGATATCGCTTGGTTTTCTTAACATTTCTGAAACTAAGGGTAGGCCTCCCCTTGTTTCAAGAATATTTCGAGAAATGTTGCTAATCATAACATAATTCTTTACGTAACAATTCGTTTTACATTCATCACATTGCCAACAAAATTCATTGACACACACTGCCTAAGTTGCATCGGTTTGCAAAATCAATTCATTTGTTATAACAATCAACAATGTCTTGACAAATTAAAACAATGCACATGACTTCGTCCAAATAAACAAAAGGTGTATTCTTTTATTGTTCTTAAGATGTATAATGTATATTGTTATTATTTGATTGAAAATGAATTTCATAATTGCACAAGACAACGCGAATCTTATGACCTCTGACCTCATTAATTTTTTCACAAATTATGATTTATCTTAATCGTATTTGTAAAAAGACTAAATAAATCCATAATGTCGTCTTATACTTCTCGAGAAACGACAAATGTATACTTACTTAATTAGGATTTAGAGTTAATAAAACATAAATATTACTGAAAATAAGTAGAAGAATATCGTCTTACTTGTAATAATATTACAACATACCAAATTTCTTTTAACACCATTATAAAGAAACAAAATTATTAGTAGAATGTCTTGAAAATCTGTCATATAAAATCATTATCATGTTAGGTGCCATTGTGCGTCAAAATATTAATTAATCTACTTATTTACCGAAACACACACATTATTAGATTAGAAATAATCAAGTTACTTTACTTTAACACAATGAAGAGTAACAAAATTCTTCTATTTATAATTTTCTCCTTTAACGATTCACAGTCGTTACTCACTGGCTCACTACACTAGATAGTTTTCTCTATTTTCCTCATAGCTACCGCTACATGGCTACTTTTCATCTCACTTTTGTCTCTTTCACCTCCAGGACAACGAACATCTCCCGGCTGCATGCCGAAATCCAAGCTCGAAGCATCGAGCTCTTTTTCGTATCAGATACATCTTCATAATTTAAGTCCCAGTACACAACACACGTAGAGAATGGATTTGTTTTTTTTTTAAATAGACTTTAGTTCACTTTTAATTTTGAATAACTTATTTAAAATGTCTTTTCATAATTTATTTTATTTTATGTGGTGGCTCGTAGCCATCAACAGCAGCCACGGCGCAGCGCGCCGGGCGCTTGCACAACTCACACGTTTACATTGTCTTGGCTGGCAAGGTCGCCATATCGAGTAATAAACAATGAGACAACCGTTTTATGTTGAGATTAGTTTATTACTGACTTACTTAATACATTCGTGCACCCTTATATTATATTCATATACGACATTGTCTTGCTTTTGTAACTAAACATCAATTATTTAAGTTTATTTCTTATTTCAACAATAAATACTGTCACCTCATAAAGGTTATCTGCGGGTGGGGCCTAGTAACCTGTAGCTCAGATTCCTCTGGAACCTATTTCGGGGACTAGTCTCGTCCTTTAAGTTATAAAACTTTATCCTAAGCCACTTATTGTAACAAGAGAAAATAAATGCTTTTTATTATTATTATTATATTATTTATTAACATGAATTACAGATAAAAAAATTATCGATAAATATCGATATTTTTATCGTCGAAAACACCTTGCATCCCTACCTGTCGCATCACCCGCGTCATAAAGGCTCAATTACATTACACAATTTTAAGCACGCGATTTCAAGACTAAGCATGGTGTAAACGGACTAAGACAGTAAGAATCTTAAAATCGTGCGGCCTAGCCCGCTCCGTAATAAGATTCTTAAAATTGTGTCGTCTAGATGCACGCACGATTTCAAGACAGTCTAACTGTACCTACGACGGCACGTCAGACGTAACAGTTGTACTACAAAAACCAACTTTATACCTAAGGCATAAAGGCGTTCTCAAGGTCAACGTGTAGAGGTAATGTGACAGACAGAGACAGACTCTGTCTGACTCGCGACAGATAGACGATACTGCCACAGTACAAGATAAGTTCAAAAAGGAATGTTGGTTTTTTAACACGTTTTCATATGGACGTTTTCTTGTTTATTTATTTATTTATACTATTAATATTTATAAGTAGGTTCGTTTATTTGTTTGTCCGTAATTTTAGAAAAGAGTATTTTATACTAGGTAAGTACCTACCTACCTAGCTTCCCGATGAGCTAGACTAGAGACTTGAAACTTATAGGTAGGTAGGTTGTTTTTAACACACTTTTATTAGGTTGCTTTCTCGTTTGCTTGTGTGTTTGTTCGTTTGTTTCTCCACAAAGTTTGCGAACAATTTAAACTAGCTTTCGGATGAGCTAGAGACTTGAAACTTTGAACATAGGTCAGAAATGGAAGGCAATGCAATATTATGGTATCATTGGGCTGATCTGATGATGGAGCCGGAAGAAGGCCACAGGAACTCTATAATGGAACAATACAACCCCATCGTGCTTGGGCTCGTTAGAATCGTCTTTATGAGTACTTTAAAGGGAGATGAGGTGCAGGCTCTGATGATTTAGCTGGAAGGCCATGCCATAGGAACTTAATATTGAAATCGTGCAACCCCATTGAATTTGGGCTCCTTTGAATCGTCTTGACGAGTGCTTTGTTGGGAAATAGTGTCCAGGGTCTGATGATGGAGCCGGAAGAAGGACACTGGAACTCTTTAATAAAACCACGCTACCCCATTGAGTTTTGGGCTCGTTTGAATCGTCTTGGCGAGTACTCTAATGGGAAATAGTGTCCAAGGATCTGATGATGGAGCTGAAAGAAGGCCATAGGAACTCTATAATAAAACCATGCAACCCCATCGAGTTTGGGCTCATTTGAATCGTCTTGACGAGTACTTTGTTGGGAAATAGTGTAACGTATAATAACGCGATATCTAGGTAGGTCGATACGTGCGCGACCGACAACAACGACGATGTGCACCTTCTGAGCCGGACGCCGTGGGCGGGCGTGGCGCGGGGTGGGTCACGCCGAGGGGCGGGCGGGTGCCGCTGCCGCGGCCCGCGCGCGAGCCGTCGCGTTCGCGTTGGTGTGCGGTGCGTTGCGGTGCGGCGTGTGTGTCCGTCGAGTTATTCACAAGAGCGACAGTCTTGTTTTGTTTGATACGATTCTTGCAATTTGCATTAAGTAAGTACCTACACATTAGAGATTTTTATCTACTTAAATAAAATGATACTAGGTAAATATACCTACTACTACTTCATACCTACTAGGTAAAATATTTCTATTCTTTAGCCTTTCGAATTTTCAACCTAGTCAGATATTAATGTTATGTAGGTTTCTAATAGGTAGATAATAGTTGAAAAAAATGATTGATTAATATATAAGTAAGGAGATAGGTACCTAAAATTTTATTTGACACGACGACTGCAAATTGAAAATATTTATAATTAACCTCTTAACAAACAATGATTAAAGAAAAGGAATTTGGTATTAGTTAGGTGCTTAAAGAACTAAAACAGAAAATAAAACAAATACAAAAATTACAATGTAAATAACTCCAATACTACGTTGATTGAAAAAGACATTAGAAACTTACTGCCTTCTCTTTTACTATAACAGTAAGCACGGCCGAGCGTGCTAGAAATTGTGTGGTGTAATGTAAATGCGCGCATTCTTAGTCGTTTACAAGACAGTCTTAAAATCGCTTGCATAAAATTGTATAGTGTAATTGAGCCTTAAGGCGTGTTAACACGCACGCTGATGCATCGTTCGTTATAATAATAATACATTAATTTAGGGGAATATATAAATGCACTTTAAAAATTATGTAACACACTTTATAATGTTTAGCTTCAAAGTTTATTGAATCAACTATAAAAATAATGGTTTCCACTATAAATATGCTAAGCTTTAAAATTAATACTTTGCACTGTACATTTTAATTGCTTAGCTTAAAAATTAATACTTTGCACCATACAAATTAATTTTATAACTTTAGTACTGGTAAACAGACGACTAGGTGCGACGACGAGCGGGCGCAACGAGAGAGGAGCTGAGAAGGAGGTTAGGTTAGGTTCCATTGCTACCACCAACAACGCCAGATCCGACCTGATGGCGTGTAATGCATTATGCCACAAGTTTTTAAATCATCTTGCTTTCTCATTTTAACAGTGGTCAGTCTGACATGGTTTGACAGAAATTAAATGGTTTCGAAATTGGGACACAATTATAGTGCAAACCATTATTATTGTAGTGATAATATTAATTATATATCTACTATTATTTTAAGTGCTGACAAAATTGTTTTACAGCCCTTTAAATATTGATCAGATCAGTTGGGTGTGTATAGCGATCTGTATCTCCTCCATTCACTCCCTGGATAGCCATCATCAGATCACAGCTCTAGGTCAATCCTTGGCGAAGAACCAAGTACTCCGTGAGCCCGCGACAGTATTGCCTACGTCATATGACATCACGATGAAATGCGTGGCACACGGTCGGAAAAGTTGTGCTGAGCGAGTATCAGAAGATTATCGCAAATTAAATTGGCCGGAAGCTTGAGAAAATCTTCCACTTCCGGTCAAAACTTTAAGATTATATTTACGTCATGTGACATCAGTAAGAGACCCGTGTCATCATTTAGTTTTCAATCGTAGAGAGAGTAAACATAAGTCTGTCAGTTCTGAAATGGCCGGAATACCTTAAACTATTTTTTTTTTGTTTTTTAGTCATTTCAGAACATAAACATAAATTGTTTAATCTCTCTACTATTGAAAACTAAATGATGACACGAGTCTCTTACTGATGTCACATGACGTAAATATATGTGGGAGAAAATAAAAGAAGAGATGGCAGTTTAAAGTATTTATTCATTTATTTGAATATCGTGCTTATGAATGTCGTTATTTATTTGTGATTATATCTCAATGTCTTAGATTTATTAGCTTTTATGTCGATATCACATTTAATATCAAATTATATATTGTAATTTTATCACACTATTGTTACTGTCATGAAAGGAGTAATACTTAACTACATTACCGGACAATTCAGAGCACCAGCAGTATAACGTGTCACAGTCGAACAACGAATAAGGCTTGTCAATAGGCGTGCAACGCCTTTTATAGTGCGACACAAACAAGTTTCACTCACAGATAGCGCAGTGGGGAGTGGCGCGAAAAGTTGCGTAGTTTGAACTAGTCAAATTGTGTACTTTTAATTTATATCTTATTGATTTTAAATAATAAGAATATCGCATTCTCCCACACGGCCATTCTGACGAGCAGCCACTTGGCTCGCGAACAAAACAATTTACACTTTATTTTTCACAAAGCACGAATCATTAAAATCTTTATTCGAAACTACATTATGTTTAGTAACTATATTTTCAATTTGTGGAATAGCAATAAAGCATCAAATCGAATTGAAACTTCCAACATAGGAAATGTAACGTTTCGTCAACGGATGAATAATTAAATTTGCTGCCTTAATTTATCAGTCTACTCGCTTCAAGTAATCAATCTGCATTTATATAAATATTCTAATATTGCATTATTTTTATTGAATTTATTAGATTAAAATTGTTTTAACTACTGAATCTACCACCAGTTCACAAAGGAGGCCTCTCGAGAAAGAACTGGCGAAAGAAAACTCTGAGAGGTTATGCCGACCTCCAAAGACAATGTTAAATAGATCAAATCAAACGATATTATGTCAAATTTTCAAACATATTATCAAAAAATTTGTTGACAAGTCTCAATTAACAAAAATAGATCTTTGTTACCTGAAAAACAAATTATTATTATTGAATCACACAAAATCATCATCATTAAATCGCCAAATCACATGGCTTTGCAAATTTTTTGATGTAAAAGTCAATTCACAAAGCTTTGAATAATTATGTCAAATTACACAAGGGACAATTTAGTTCCCATAAAACGGTATCTAGAAAAGAAATGTATTTAATTGTAGTCCAAAGTAGTCCAGTATCAAAGACAAAAAATGTATAAGTATTATTACTCGGAAGGTAAGTATGAATAGTTCTTATAGCCTCGGTAAGCAAACGCTATATAAATCGCACGGCACATCCTACAAATATTGCCTCGGTATAAAAGCCATAATGGCGCGGCATAAATGTAACCAAAATTTAGTTATCATCACATATTGTGTTGTTAATGTGAACACATTATTAACAAGATAAGTTATTTTGTTATTAACGAACATAACATACAATGTATTTAAAATTCAAAATTGTCAACAGCAAACTTTTGTATCTAATCTGACTTTTATCACAGTGAAACCTTCAATGGGAGTTAACTAACACTTATTTATAGAAATGATGTTGAAATAAATAAATTTTCCTTTACTTCATAACAATAATATCAATTGGTCAACAAAACAACAAATTTTAAAAACTTAAATCGTTACTGGAATCCTAATGTTGGTACATAATTATAGAATGTATACTGTATAGTAAGGACTTCTTACAAATAATTCTTATTTATAATAAGAATCGATGTAACTAATTGTAGATGTTACATTGTACTTATGTAGACCACTGCCCGAGACAGGCAAACGCCTACAATTCAGGATCATCAGAGCCCCAGATGTACATCATCTGGACAATCATGGACATCAATCAGCCGACACTGTAACAATTAAACATTTTAGGAGTCTGATAGAAAACAAACTTTTATTCTTTAAATAGTGTGTGTAAAGGTGTGTTGTTGTATGTGAGTAAGTGCATGTGTCGTGTAGTAATATAAAATAGTAACAGAGATTTGGTCATACTACCACGAGAGCATGGATAACTTCCGATCCAATGTCCTATATTGCTCAGATAGTAGTAATTGCCTCGGTAAAAATAAGCCACGAGGGCACGGCAAACTTGCAATATTATTCATTGCTCAAATACATTATATAGTACTACCTCGGTAATAAGCCACATGGGCACGGCGAACTTGAAAACATTATTTATTTCTTACTTAGGTTGTACCTAGGTAAAAAAAACCATTATAAAGTTTATATGGCACGGCATTCAGTAGAATCTCGCGGCCTCGGTAAAAAAATCGCCTCAATGGCACGGCCAACTGGTAATATTCTTTATTGCTCAGTATACAGTGAACATCTGGCCAGGAGTCAGTGTATAAAGAGAAATAAGATAACGAGGTTAGGGAGATCAGTCTGTCTCCAACGATTTTGTCACCTCGCCTTCCATTACATGGGAGGGATCTAAAATTATCACGAACTGTGTCCGATTATTATTATACGCTAAAGGTATATCTATAAAAATGTCATAGTGGTCTTGAAGAGTAACGAAACATCAATATACCTAGTCAAAAACACTACTGCCACTAATCGGCATCATTCTCAAAAACTGTCAACATCTACAACTTGTAGAAGTAAAATGAAGACTAAGTTGGAGTATTTCGCAGACTAAAACATCCAACAACCCTCATCTGATTGTAACCTGCATCTTTGTGTCAAATGATGACAAAACGGGTTGAGAAAAAGATATTCAATAATACCATTACCAATTTCATTTTATGTGAATGTAAAACACCTTTTTTTTTGGACAGCATAAAAACAATTAGTATTATTTTAATTTTATCTTGTTTACGAAAAACTTAAAACATCAACGTAACAGTTAAATTATTCACGAAGTCTTTAAGTATCAACACATCACTTACAAAATCATACTAACTTTTCTTTTTAGAATGACTAACCAATTTGGTGAGCTGACACAATAGTACAGTAAAATGCAATTGCACAGTAAAAGTACAGTAAAGCACAGTAAAATATTAAAATCTTAATAATTTTACTACATATTATGTATAATGAGAAATGATTACGAATGTTGTTTTTTTTTTCACTTTAGTCTACCCACATTCTATCAATACAATACCGGAAATAAAATTGTGAATATTATTTACGATATTCTTGTACTAAATTGAATCGAACTGAATGAATCCAAATTCTATCCAAAACATATTTCTGCATCATAATTTAAATTAACTTTCTTTTGAATATTGAAAATAAACATAGGAAGACTGTTGTTACAAGTTGTTGTGATTTTCAACTGTATATTGTATGTACACAGTTTTCTGCAATAATGTTTTATTGCAGAAATTCAATTGCATAAATCCATATAAAAATAGTTTGTATCCACTAAGGATCAAAATAAAATACAGTGCAGTAAATAAGGCATCAACCAGTGATGAACTAAAATAGTTGTTTAAAAGATCTATAAATAAAATCTAGGGATTGTAAGTGACCCTATTTTTTTTTGTAATCCTTTAAGCACAGGAAAATGCTCCGCATCAGCTCCGATAACAAACAATTGGTGCACGAGAAGAGAACCTTTGTCTCCAAAGACTAAAAGAGTTGCTGTTTTGACGAGGAAAATTGTTTCAATGAAAAGCGCCTTTAAAAATATTATGTTAACTCACTTACTCCACACAATGTTTAAGGCACAATTGACACCTGCAATCAGAACAGCATGCACAAAAGTTGTTTTAATGTTCAATCTATAGGTAATCATAATGTCAAGTTATCTCTGTTGTAAATAAATGGTTATTTGTCAGACTTTCATTTATTTTATTATAGGTTCTGTACACACTTTTAACCAGAAAAGAAAGATTTATTTCCATAGTTCTACTGGGCAGTCTACCAAAGAAGTAATAAGATTTTTTTCTCATTAATGCTATGGATTTGATACGACGAATAAAATTTTAAACTGTAAAGGGCACAGCTTATTTCACATTAAAATTTCTTTCAGCAGGTCTTACTTTCTTTTCAATAAAATAATATTTAAAACTTAAAAAAATCAGTGACTTCTCCATAACGCTTTAGTATTTAAAGCGAAGAAGTACAATGCTACTAGGTTGTGATGTCACAATATGTACATAATATCTTAAAATTGTCTTTTCACTGATCAAAGGGGAATGAAAGGAAAGGTCTTGTTGGCTAATTTGTTATATTTTGAGACCAAATTGAAGCTGACCATTTTTCCTAAAGAAAGCTAAAATTATTTCTTATATCAGT